>QGMI01000062.1:0-76383 GCA_007821535.1 Lachnellula occidentalis | reverse complement strand
AAACCAAACCCAAATAACCCCTTATCCCACTCCCATCCCAGCCCGCACCACCCCAAACCCCATCCCCAACCTCTCCTCTCACTCACTCACGCATACCTAAACCAAGTCAGCTCGTCATCCACCCAGCCAGCAGGTATGAAACGAACAAGAAGTATATCCAGTCACAAAAGGAAAAGCATATATATACATGCACATCAAATGTCAATCAAGCTAAACGCCACGAGAACGGCAAACAGGCCTGGTATGCTTGTACGTTCCCATCCGGTATAAAGGAGGGTACTGGACCCTAGATGTTCTGTTTTCCTTTCTTTGTTTGTTGCTTTCTTGCCCGGATGGGAAGGAGAAAGAGATGTCTTCTAGTTGCATAGATCTTGTATCTTTCAGGCTTGGCTCGGTTGAGTTGCAAGGGCAAGAGAATCCTAGGGTGCATGTTTGTTGGTCTCAAGACACGTCATATGTATTCTTGGCAATGACCACGGCTTGAGCTATCCCCAGTGGAGGAGTAGAGAGTGTTGGTTGGGCACTTCATAAAAGTCCGTGGATGCAGATATGGACATAGAGCTTGAATGGTGCCGGAAAGTGGACTGGCTTGGTACGCTTGAAAATGTGGAACAAATCCATATATGGCATCGAGGAATAAGCCAAGCCTGGAAAGTAAACCTGCTGGTGGTATAAGGAGGTAGGCGTGATACTTACCCAAATCGGCGCGCATTCCAAAAGAATAGAGCTGATTTTTCAAGGTCTTCTAAATATTGTTGTTCTGGTCTTAGCATCTGCTGAAGCATAGGATAGAAGCTGTGACCTTGTTTGAAGGCTTGTTGAATTCCATGGTTTGATCTGATGTGTCCTTGACTGGCCTGCGAACGATGCGAACTTGCGACCACAAGGAGCAAATCCGGTAAGGGTTCAAGTAATGCATGGACAAATGATCAGCCTTTTCCAGTTCTATGGGGTCCGGGAGAAGAAAGGGAACGAATGAAACTCCACTGGAGGTTGTCCAAGGCCAAACAAGACGGTTCGCTAATCTCATGGAACGATCCTTTCCTAGTTGAAATCCCGAGAAGGGTACAATGAATAAGTGGCCAATTCTGTTGAAGTCAGTAGTCAAGACTCCAAAGGTAATGCTCTTCCATGTGGGACATCCATTGGAACTGAGAAACGAGTATTGGGTGTGGAAATTATTCCGTTGCAATGTGCCTGTGGCGGCCGATATATACAAAGTCACCATGCTGCCTGGTCCGTACCCAAGCTAGTCCCTCTAGCCAAGTCTAGAATACTCACAAGTTGAGGAAACTAAACGGACGTAACGATTTCAGAACATAAAACCATTGGTAGCAATAAGGATCCAGGCAGCAGGTGTGAAAGTGGTATCCTAGAACACGTAAAAAAACAAAACCCCGGACGCCTCAATGGCCTGTATATATGCAATCACTGGTGCACTGAACAGTAATAACCGTGCGAAACATGATATATCCCTCTCATCCTTGGTCCATTTCATAAGGCATAATACGTGTAGACTGTGCGCGCAGGGCCAAGTCATCTCATGGAATTCTTCTCGGTCGTAAGCAGGTCGTCATTCCAGTGTACAAAATCTCCTATCTCCGGATGAGATGACAGATCTCTCCTGGGATGAAGATCAATTTTTGGGCCTTCAACTCCGGCTTGAGTACAGGCCTGGCGGCTCAAAAGATCAGACAAAAAAGGTGTAAAAGCCCGTTTGGACGGGTCTGGGTCCACGATTTGGGCAGGTATATCCAAGGCAAAAATGCTCCGGAAATGCCAGCGAATCCAGTGATAAATAAAACAATGAAAAACGCCAGAAAATGCAATCCCCACGGATGAGCTGACAGAATGCAGATATGTAAACTCTAGTCCTAATGGAAATCCTAACGGTGGCGATGACGTCTGTCACGGTCTGACTCTCTCTCACGTTCACGTGGCCTGCTGGATGCTCCTGAAGTGGCTGTGGTACTTTGAGAAACCATTTGGGGTTGGCTATAGGCTCCATTGTCTTGGTATGGACGACCATCATAATCCTGGGTATCATAGGTGCCTGTTACCGGAGGGACTAAACTGTTAGAGAATTCTCGATCGCGACATATAGGAAAGAAAGGTGTCGAGTGATTGTACGCACCACGACCATAATAGGGATCCGATGGATTGGAGGAATACTGAGAAGATGAAACTGAGGTGGCGGGCGGTTGGGGGGAGTAGTAAGCGGCTTCTCTTTGGGCATATGCAGGAGTTGCGCCATACTGCTGGCCTGTTCTTGGAACTGTTCCTGGTTGGGACACAGGTGCACGTGCACTGTTCAAACGTGGATCAGGATCCACGACGCCCATATTGGCTCCAGCAACATAATAATTATCCTGTTGGGAATATCCTGATGGAGGGTTGGCATATCCAGTGGAAACCGGCGGGGCATAGCTTCCTGATGGATAACCTTGATCATATACTCCCTGTTGAGCCGCGCCTCCAGATGGCGCCGACGGTGCATATCCTGGAGTAGACATTCCTGTGGCAGCTGCTTCAGTGGGTCCATAGTACTGTCGAGACTGATGTGTTGTAGAAGCCCGGTACTCCACTATAGGTGTGTTAGATTTTCGAACCATACCGTCCGATTCTCTCGAAGGTATACCATTTGACGGCTGTCCTCTTGACTGGGTTGATCGCCGCTCGGCTTCCCATCTGTCGGAATCTGCCTTGAGATCCGCGATCATAGCCTATCGCATGAAGGATCAGTATTACTTTCTTTATCGGTCGTCAGAGAGGTGTATTACGGTCGTTAAATTCCGGTACGCAGTAATGAAGTAGCCTTGTTGTATTTGTCGAGTCTGCGGGTTCTGCAAAACAGTCAGTATGCCGTCAGATCTGGTTTCATGTGGTGGAGACGTGCCTCGTAATTACCAGGCCGTACGAGAGCATCGTTCCCAAGGTACCGACAGATGTCGGCGGTAATGACCTCTCGGTCGATACCATCCCTAGGCACAAAGTACTCATTCGTACGGGCTGAGGCTGCTGCGGCTGCGCGCCTGTCTCGTTCTCTATCTCTATCTCTTCCAGACATGGTGGGAAATGCGTGGAAAAATGTGTAAGAATGGAGAGAGGAGCTCCAACGACGAAGAAAGAAGTATGCGAGTCACACACCACGTCAGCCTAGGAAGTCTGTGTGGTAGTACGAAATCGGCGAAATAGCACTGGGAGTAAAAAGTCTGAAAAGGGATCCAAAAGTGGTTGTGGCCGGAGCGCGGGGGAGGGAGCCTTGAGAAGAAATAGTCCAGCCAGAGGCACTGGTGAATCCCGTCCACTTATATCCGGGATAAACAACGGTGAGTCCAAAAGGCGGTTTGCACAAGCGTGGCCCTGGGGGGGTTGATGATCGGTCGAGGGCGCGAGTTGACTGGTGGTGGGCAGCAGCTCGATGTCGCCGGGTGTGGGAGAGTGGGAGAGGGAGAGGGAAGTGAGGATGAAGGATTGGAGGGGTTGGGGTTCGGGAAGCGGCAAACTTCGCTAGTGCTATGGTTCTGCTGTACTGCGGGCTTATTGCGGTCTGGTACGACGCTGCCTTTCGTTTTAGGGGGGGATGTGGCAAAGGGTGCGGCGCTGCTTCAGGACGAACGTCTCTGCAATCCGTTGAGCCTCGATGTATGAATATATATCAGATCAGGATCGATTAGGCACGACCCGGATTCTGTATGGTAGATGCCGAAAAACTTTCGTCGCAAGTCCGGAAATGAGCAGATATCGTCGACTACTTAAAGGACAGAATTGCGGGAGCCTGAAAACTGGAGCTATGCTAATCAATGGCCTTCACTCCCAACCATAGGATCGCGGTCTTAACTCGTCACAAACGAAAATGGGCCAGGTGGGTCTGGATACATCAAGGCCCCAATCTTCGTCCTTGGAACTCTGTTCTGCGTCAAGATTTGCGCTGCTGCAGAACAAACTGCATCGATATTGCCTGTTACGCTGCCAGCAAAAAGGGGAGCCGGATAGCCTAACGAACGCCCGCGGGGCTGGCGAATGAGAATCACCGTCAATCCTGAGAGGCTCTGCTCAGTCTGCCTTTTGCAAAATGCATATTGGCAACAGAACCTCTTCCTTTTCCTCATTCAAACTATTTAGTCTGCAGAATACTTGGTACAGAGAGCAAAGCAGCCATCGGATTTGTGGCAAGTTGCGTTGTGGCGTGTGCTTCGGTCGGGTTGGGCCTTCATGCATTTCGGCCCAACTATGCCCATCTGCCTGCCTACGTCGCAGCCTTTCATTCGCTGGCAAACATAGCAAGTCTGCTCGCCAAATCTTTTATGGGGCAGACCCCGAACCCCACTCAGTTCCTTGTCCTTTTTTTGCGTCAGGACGTTCGTGAATAGCTTCATTTTGGCTCGTCTCATAACATATCACGCAGAGTGAGAGTTTGACGCCTCGACAATGTTAGTTACGTATAAAGTATGTCAAACCCAAGATTTGGGACATTGTTCCAAATGATCAGCGTTCCGGAGCATCGGAATTTGCTTGATGTGGATCTTCTAAATATGCGTTGCAGAGTACCTAAAGGATGCACCCATATATGTATGCAGTTCTGTTCAAACCCGGCTTGTGCATATCTGTATGCTTCTCATGCTGTGTTCCCGGGGCAAGGTTGATGCTTTACTTTCCACGGGATTGTACAAATAGAACAAAACTTGATAGGGCTACTTGCGTCGGCACCACAAAGCTTTTCGTATGTGCCAAACATCTATGCCGCGATATCGTGAATTTTGTGGCACATTGGGTAAATAGAGCCGCTGAGTTTTGCCAACCGCGAGGCTTTCACTCTAACTCACAGGGAGTGGATTGAGATATGCTTCCAGACGTTCTCGAATTCCATGCACTCTTATGCTCCAGCCAAATCATCCAAATGCAAGCTTGCTTTGCCCTTTCTCTGGCTTGCTATTGCGTGCACCTCCTCGTTTCTTACTTGCAGTTCCCGTGGATTTCTTGTCGCTGGAAATGGCGCCAGATTGTTTAGGTACCACTCGGGTACGTTCCTCATGCTCGAGGTCCTTTGCAAAGTGGAAGTCTTGATGACTCTGTAGAGCTTCTGCAGATTCCAAGGCCGCGCTGCAACGATCACACATGTAATCTGATATATGTTGCTGAAGTGTTCCCGGAAGACCGTCTGATAAGGTAGTCTTGCCTGCGGTTGCTTCAGGGCAAGGCAAATCCGACGATGCTGCCTTATCTTCCTCATTTGAGTCTGCAATTCTAGCTGAAGTGATATCAATACCGGATAAGTATTGAGATCCAAATTCGTCATCATGCTCGTCTGTGCTGTCCGTTTTGAAAAATCTCTGGATACCTGTGTATGGTTCGGTGCGCCTTCGCTTCTCTGGTCTCTCCTGGCTAGTCTCATTTATGGCTGGACCCGTGCTTGATGCTTTTATTTCATCCTTCTTCACCAAAAATCCTCCAATTCCCATGTTACCGATAATGCCGTCTTCGAACCCTCCAACGCTACATAAGATCATGGAGTTAGCTTCCAAAGCAAACCCTATGGCTCCAAAATGTTATATTGACAGGAGTGGTGTACTATAGGCATTGATGGATAATCTAAAGAGCTTCGAGTGAACTTACCTGAGACTGATGTTTGAACAAGGCCAAACCTGGCCTTCCTGCATGATCTGACCCAGAAGCGTCTTAGCAAGCTCAAACAGCCCGGTCTCGTCTATTTTCTTCCCCAAAGAAATTGGCGCTTGCCGAGATTTTGTTTGACTGCCGTGTCGATAGTGTAGGTTCATGGTCTTTGGCCGTCTCTTATTTTCGACAACTCCTTCCTCGACAAGTCGGGAGTAGATGTCCGCCGAGAAAATACGTAGCCATCGAATTGCTTGTTCCTGTGTGGTTATACTAGGCCTAAAGGATTTCGCAGATAACATTGACTTGATCTGGGTTCGAGAGTTTACCTCACTATTGATGTTCATAATCAGTAATTTTTGATTGCAGTATATCATAATGCGTTTATCCATCCGTGAAAAGTCCCTCGCCTATCATAATTTGACGAAGGGACAGCCGTATATTTCCAATCGTAAAAGTGCCAGGTTTAGATACAATTGGAATCACATACCTTGTATCAATGCCACGTATGATTTGATAGACCCATATTCCAGTATCGTCCCCAAGTTTCTGCTTTAGTTGTTCAATAGCAATCGGGAGTAGTTCGTTGACCGTGTCAGTCTTGAAAGCAGTGGTGATTTGTTCGCCAAGCTTGCCTCCCAGTCCCCGTATCTTAGTAAATTTGAAATCGGAAAGGAACTTTTGCACGGCTCGATTCCTAACCACAGTCTGTTGGTTTGGCTTTTTGTGTGCTGATCCGAGCTTGGCTATCATCTTATTCTGAGCAATCCCACCAGAGCACGTATACTGAAGCTTTTCTCGGATAGCGGCCCGGACTGTACGAACGATTTCAGAGCCAATCAAAATAGCGACATCGTCCCAATCCGGATCCTCCTCCTCTGTTTCATCAGCATCGAGATCTATAAGTGCATCGGCTTGCCAGTCAAGAGCTGTTGTAGGCGGAAGGGGTAGACTCTCTGTAGGATCATCATACGGCGGGGGCCCAGACAGCTCAGGATAACGCTCCAGCATTGTAGCATGGACCTGGGCAGACAAATCCATGAAAACTTCGTCCACACTTGCTTTTTCAACCCTTTGGAGATTCGCTGGGAGAGCCTCCTTGATACACGCCAAGATCCTCCTGGACTCAAGACGATACGGGTCGAGAGACACCTTGTGTGTAGCAATATTCTTAAAGGCATCGTCGTGGTAGGCCCACTTCTCGTCTCCTTCTTTCCAAGTCGCCACATGCTGGCATATTAAATCCGGGCAGAGCTTCTTTGCTTCAGTGATTGTAATATGTCTGTTTAAGCCAAACTTTCTGGCTGGGTAATTGATCGCTATCAGGCCTTGCCTAAGATTTTTGTTAGCAATGATGGTAATCAGAGAATGTATATATACCATTGCTGAACAGCGAGAGGTTGATCTTCAGCAACACCCAGCCGCACCATTTCGCACTGTGCATAGAACGCATCTAAATCCACATGGGCAATAACTCGAAGAGGGCATGTCGCAGATGATGATGCAAGTTGCGCCAGGTGTCTATACGTAAATCGGGACTTCTTTCCGCGAATTGGCGAGGATGCTTCAAAAGGCTGGGAGGACGACATAGTTGGCGGAAGAGGAGGTCCACGACTGTCCGGGAGGCAATCTCTTGGCCAGGAATGGAAAATAGTGAGCTCAATCGCGGAATCGAGTTTCGCACTGTAAGGGCCAGCAATTTCCCAACCTTCGGTTGAAACTTTTGCGCTGAAGAGGGGTAGATCCTCAGCGCCGGCTCAAGGCCAGGCAGACCAGATGGTCATGAAGAACGGTTGAATGTTTGTCTTGACTCGGCGCACATCGTGGGATGGATGTTGGTATCTTCAAAAAGGCTTGAGGCCGGGTTGTGAGGTGATTGAGGTTTGGATGTGTTCACGCGCGTGGGGGAGACGCGAAGTCCTGATGTCACCACGCTAGCTACAAGTACTTTGTAAAGCAAGAGCAAGCTGATCGGACGAAATGGTCAACTCTTCAACGTTTCTCTGCTTCGAGCGAAGTCAGATTCTGTTTCTTTTCGTCTAAGCTATTTGTCACGTATTGTTTATTGAGAAACGTTCTTATTGGGCTCAGAAGTCCGCTTTTAATAATATTCATATCACGACCCTTTCTCTGCTTTATAGTCTAGATTTCCCGGAAATACATTAATCCAATATTACTGAATGGTTATACAAGAACGATACACATAATTATTCCACTTTTCCATTCTTCCATCTTGCGATTCCCGATCTTCTGTTAGACAAATCCGTTCCCGACTTATCCCAGAACTCCCAGCGCGTGGATTTCCATATTCCCGATACACGACGTTCGTTTCTCCTTCGGGATTACAACGGCACAGGGATCGACAGTAAAAATACAAGGACTACTTTGTCTGTAGGTGATATATGCAAGTGTGTTGGTGGCTTTTCAAAGGGTGTGGGGGAACTGCTCATCTCCGATATCTCGCTGCTAGAATTATAGTAGCGGGGTGGCCTGTGGAGGGGCCACTTTGGCCTCCTGAGAGATGCATTGGTATGAGAAAGGAAAGTAACATGAGCTGTTTAAAACAATATTCTGTAAGAAAATGCTCCTGGAATGACAACCTCATGGGTACAGTACAGCGCTGGTGCGGGACAACTATTACTCAAATGGGGGCGGATATAGTGAGTAGATTGCAGGCCCCTGTAGATCCGAACTTCAGTTTCCCTGGAATGCTTGATGATAGGTGGCTTGGTAGTAAGGTGTTCATATACTTACCAGAATGGTTCTTGTGGTGGCTTGAAAGGGTTGCACGCGGGGTTCAAATCAATGCAAGTCGACTCTTTCGGAGACTGTGTGCCGTGGCACGCGGCTCTTAAGATGTAATAGATGGGTCTACTGGTCATGTTTTAGCCACATCTCAGATCTATCGATCCCTCATAATCTAACAGTGCCTTTTTCCCGTGAATTTGTCCTGTCTTGCTTTTGAGGAAACAATGTAAATGCAATGCCTGCGCCTATAGTGCCCAAAATCCCGACGATGAATCCATCAATCGCTTCGAACGACGTTCGAGGCCGAGCATTAATTGCCATTCGTCTTGTTACGAACACTTTGATCGCCATGTCTGTCGTGCCATCTTGTTCATTATTCGAGTCTGATGAGAATTGGCGGCCGTAGAATCTCGGTAACGCATTGGGAAGAGCTCATAGCATTCCCACAGTGCTTTGACTCTGATGCTACAAAGCTCAGCTTCAGAAGTCGGACCTCTCTCGTCGAAGCCCTTTGAACCTCTCCTCGGAGCGACCGAAATTGAAGGCCCATGAAGCTCAACAAGGCGACTGTCTTTACCTCGTTGCCATTCATATGTAGAGTGAGTTTGTCATATGATTCCATTATCCTGTGCTAACATGTCGCTGCAGAGTCAAGGCCAGCACTTCTTCACCGACAAGCAATTCACGGGCGACATAGGCGACATATCGGCATACGATCATTCAAGAAGGTTCGGGTGCGGGCCAATACGATCCATTGAAGTTGTCGTGAACAATCGCCCCAGGTTGTATTCACCGCAAGTTAGTGCACGAATGACCCTGGGGTTATGTCAGGGTCATGACGACGTTTTACCGGTGTGTTGGTAGAGAGGTAAGTCGGCTGACTGGTAGCCCCTGAGCAAGGATACATAGGTACCTACCACAGCCTTGTCTAGGATCGGATACCTAACCTCACAGAGTTGAACTAATTCTCTCCGACTTCGCTCCAATTTCGAGAGGGCGGTGCTGGAGAGCTTTGATATACGTGGCACATGCAAAGAAACGCAGACTGGACTGGGTTGACCATGAAACTGAACATGACGCTATTCCGGAGGACAACCGACAGCCCCAAAACATGCTAAGCCTCGACTCCCGACATGTGATCGACGCTTGCTTCAAGTCCCGAGATGCAAAGAAGACGTCTGGAAGGCATCGGGAGTCTCCGGCCAGAGTAATATACTTTCTATTACCTTGGTACCTTGATACCCTGTTACCTTGTCAACCAATCTTGGGCGAACGTCCATGCCATGGCGATGATGCGTAACTTCTGACGATGATAATGAAAGTAAGTTCAAGGCTAGCTCATCGAAATAACAGGCCAAGGACGTACTCGAGCCATGATCACGCCGCGAGAGCTTCTCTATTTGCACTGCCTGGCTGCCCGAGATCTCCCTGCCGATATTACTCTCCGGTGCTGTTCGTCATCAACAAACAAAGATCCGCCATGCATTGCTTAGACTACAATACTGCGAGTGGCTACTAGGCCCTTGCTATGCTGGGTAGCTGGCGCTACCCTTCGTCTAAGAGCTCATCGGTCTGTACTGATAAGCGTCTGCGCAAAAGCCTCGATTACCGGCGACATGATACGGCGCTGCTGGGGTACTTAGGTGTGCCCCATGAAAGTTAAACAGCAAAGAATGTATACTTGTGCCAGGTTGAGTGCCCTGAGCAGGCGAACTTTCACTTGAACTCTTGTGCCCGGAAGATGCTCTATCAAGTATATAGATGGCACGGCGTTGCTGTTGAAATGTACGAAAGCATCAACAACTTCGACGTTTGCGGGATACACAGAACTGCAAGAACTTCAAGACAGCTCAGAGCATTTTCCCAGTACCTCAATCAGATCACTTCGACACCCTCATTATACTCAGCCGCTACGCGCTCTTTTCAACGCATCAGCTTTGCACCATCTGCATTGCTTTCCCCAGAGACGAAACCAGCCGTCTACTATCCCCCGATCCATACACCGACAAGTCAACCGCAAGATATTCACGCACGCTATGTCTTACACCATCACTCGTCCAGTACCGACGGACATGTGGAAGTGTTGTGGATGTGGACGTGAGGTCGTCGGGTCATATTGGGGCGAGAGCTGTCCAGATTGCGCTCATACAAAATGTGACGGTTGTGAGGGAGTGGCAACATATGCCACACCGCAGCGAGTGGCCGGCGAAAGGCAATATAGGCCCCAAATGGACAATTTTTGGGGCTGCTGCCAATGTGGCCGCGAGGTCAATCGAGCATGGTGCGAAGATATATGCCCCGACTGTAACCATGTGGAGTGTGCCTACTGTACTGCCACTCTTTAGAGTTGTAGCACAAGACTGGATCCCCAGACCTCAATGGTTGGGAGAGATATCGTGGATAGAAGACAGCGCAAGCTTTGGATAGGAGGTGGACAAGATGTATTGGAATCAGAAGGGCCGAGATAGACATGCGTGGGCGTTCGGTGGATGTTCCTTTCATCTTTGTCGTTTATATCTTGTCGTTCTGTTCTCTTGTTTATTTCCTTTTTTTTTTTGAGCATTTGTTCCACTCAATTTGTCCATCAGGTGACCAGCTGCTATTGCCAGCCGATTTCTTCTTTGGACGGTCGTCTTTTCTCGAGGGCGAAATTGAATAAGGGTTTCCACTGTCATGCTTCTTCTGATGCGTTAGATCTTTATGTTTTTGCTGCCAATGCTGGGACACCTTCGAGGGAGCTAGGCGTCGGGGAAGTGAGTTTCTACAGCCTACTACTGTTTTGTTCCATGAAGTTTGGCTCCTTTGTTGGTGGTGGAGAGGCGTTCGTAGATTGCTCCGTTTCATTTTTCGTTGGCTGCGTCGTTTCCTCAAGCACAATCTAGAAATATTCCTTATTCCAAATGAGCTTCAGATGATCGTGACCAAGACAAAGCTTAGCTGAATGGTAAGACACATGTTTTTCGACTTCCATCGACCGGCATGAGTTGCCGAAGTTATCTTGGGTATAGTATCGGTCCATGTTGAAGAAGCATTCCGGCAATCTGATCCTTGCATGTCCTCGAAAGCCATCCGCACGTCTGGTCCATAAAACTTTCCAGTGTTCATCAATATAATCGGGTCCGTCGCATCTTTCGCAACCGCTCTCGGCGTTCCACCAGCCCTCGAACATGTCCAGACCTTGTTGCCCTCCAGGCTGATCTCTAACTTTATGCTTGGCTCCCTGTATCATCTCAACCGCGTTTGATTCCCCTGCCACCAATATACCCGCTTATTCAAAGGATGCTGATAATCATGGTACTGGTAACGAACAGGTCGAGACATGCGGCGCGCCGAGAAGCCCTTTTTGTTGCCATCACGAATGGAGGAACGCGAGGGCGTGGGACTTGTAGGTCTGCAGAGATGGTATACTTATGATTGTTGATTGGTATTGTTCGTGTAAGGGTAGTCGCGTTTCTCGATGTCTGCTTGTCGGGTTCCTGAGGCTGTCAATCTTGATCTTGATCTTGATGTTGGCTCAAATCCCTTGAGTCCAGAGGTATCGGCTGCTCACGACGTCTCATTATAAATTACACTCATTCACAGGCTCTCGAACACCCACTTGAAGGCTGCAGGATAGTGGATATATCGGCGGCAGACCATCTTGCGTTGATCGAGAGACCTCGCACTGGGAACGGATATTTGACGTAAAGTTTGCTTTTCGAGACACGTGATTGTTTCGATTCCGAACGACATCCTCGAGGACGCCTGCAGCTTTGAATGATGACTTCGTCGTCAGTGTGGACAAGGCCTTGCGGTAGAGGTGAGGTTGAGGTAAAGTTTGGTAGGACGAGCCCCTTGCTCATTCGCGCTTGCCCCGTGAACGGGGCTTAAGCATTTTAGCAAGGGCTTGGAAATGCAGCCCAGTGCGCCTTTTATTACTAAGGCTGATGTGGTAATAAACAAGGTAAATTTATCTGTGTCTAATGTGGCAGACCAGTTTCAAGGGGTAGGGTGGTAAAAGGGGTATAATTCGATTATGCCTCAACCTCCAGTTAAGTTCTTGAAAACCAAAGCTCCAGAAATATACACCAGCTAATGTGCGTATGGTTATTCATACAAGTGTCCCCCAAGACAAGGTTTGTGCAAAACTTCAAGCCACACTTTTATAATCACAATCTTTGATGCCCAGAAGCTCGCATAGCATCCAACCAACCATCAAAAGCCTTCCTATTGGGTATGTCGTCCGCATCACACTGCCAGCTCATTACATTAACTTTTTGTGACACTCGCTCGCTTTCGAATAATGCACAAATATATGCGGTTACCACCGGGTCCATTCTTGTCCGCCCAAACGCCATCTACCCAAAACACAATGTAAGAAATGATTCGTCATGTCATACACGAACATGAATGCAATCCTTTAGTTTGCCTACCACACGTGAGCTAGGAGATAGGGGGCTGGGATGCATGGCGATTGATATCTTTCATCTTTATTTGATCAGATCGGAGCGTCGATGGAGGGGCGACTTTCCCATTCATTTTATTTCGTTGGATCCCCTTCTCGTTCGCTTCTCCATTAAATCGATGAAGGAGCCCTTTGCGACCTTGCCGTGAAGGAGCGGCCCCGGCAGCGAAAAGGAAGTGATGCTCTCGAAGACGATCAACCGATGGCCCTATTGCGAAGTGACTTTCTGGATCCTCATGATAGGAGCACGGCGATTGATGGACTGGCAAGAACCAATCAATAACACCGTTTCCCATGACACTTTTCCAATTTGCAAGTCCAGACCCCAAAGCCCATGGGTTATCGCCAGGTTCTAACGTATTCAAGATCGCGAAAGTTTTAGTTGCGCTCAGATCTCTTGCAGACATCCTCTCTTGCGATGTTCCATTCCCTAAATCGCCGCTTGGATGATTGTTCCCCGCCACTAAAGGCGTCAAAACGCCTTCACCGGTCGGGCTATTAGGCGCCACCGGCTCTTCGGGTCCTGCAGATGACTCCTGGTCTTGATTCAGGGGATTGTTAGACTCATCTGATTCCGCAGAAATGGCCGGTGGGGCCTGGCGTGGTTGGGAGGCTGGAGGAGCATGGCCCGGCTCAAGTGGGTAAGTAATCACGTTATATGACGGGTTCTGTGCTGTATAGGGGTTTATTTTGGCGAGCTCCCCCAGAGGAGGCCGTTTTATGGCGAGTGTGGTTATCTTTGTCTTTGCACCAAGTCTTTCAACGGATGTACGATTGATAATGAGAAGTTGAACAGAAGTCCCGGTCATGCTTGCTGTAAACATAAAGAAGAACCCAGCACTAAGGAAAGCAAACCGATTAGCAAAAATGAAGAAACCTCCCAAAAGTGATACTTACAGTCCCAAAATAGCAGCAAAGTGGTGATTCGGGCTCTCATCCTTCGAACACCATAGTCAGTTGCTTGCCTTTTTTCCATTTTTGTTTAGCTAGGCGTACACTCTTACCCTGGCTGTAAGCTGTCTGTGGACATAGATCGCCATGACAATAATCAAGTGAAGGCAATACAAAGCAGTCCAAAAGGTAAACTGGACAAAGAAGTTGAAGTTGTTTTCACCGACTGGACCACCGACCCTGAGGAACAAGAATAATTAGCGCAAAATTGGAATTTTGGGGTCATTCCCAACAGGTTTCTGTTAACATACCAAGGGCAGAAATGGTCCATTTTGGCAATACAACGGCCGGAGCTACTGTCATGATGGGCTCGATCTGGTTTCCACTGTTTCAAATCAGCAAGCTTCTTCCTCTATACTCAGTATGCAATGAAAGAGTTGCATACATTTCCGCAGTTAGAGCACCATATAGGCTTTCCACTTTGTTCACACACGAATACATCCTTCGAATAAAACAGTTCTAGCCCGGGAGAGTCGAAGTCGTTCCTGTAATTTCCCGGACGATACGCGCCTGCCCCAATGCCATCTTCCTCTGATTGTGTTTTGCGTCTCATTTCTCTATCTCGAATTGCCGCAGGCCCTAGAGGTACATATGGAGGATCGAAAATCGTATAATAGAGCACGCGAAAGAATGAGGCGGCCATGGGTAAAAACAAAAGGAAGTATATGACGAGTATAGGAATTGCGGCGCTTTTGTCATGGTGCTTTACCAAGAGGTAGTTTACTGTTGATGTCAATGACACGTCCCAATGTGGCCAGGAGATTTACAGGACTCACCGCATAAGAGAGCGACAAGAACATAAGTGGCATACCCAACGACCCCAGCCAAAACCAAAGGAATAAAACGAGCCGTCCACAAGTTCACGGCCTGGTTGCGGTCTGCCGTCTTCTGAATTCTGTCCATCTGGCGCGTTCCATGAGGTTATTGGCGTATTTGACGCGTGAAAGGGTAGCGAGAAAACTCGGAATGGGCAGTGGCTCTGCGATCATGTACCATCGCTGTAGAACATGTCTGTAATGATGTGTGCTTGAAGCTATCAACCCCAGCTGCTGCGATATCCAGCGGAGGTTATCGTCCTAGTCCGGTCTAGCGTATGACGGCTGAATCCAGACCCAGACCTCTCTTTTCTCAGCCTCGTTCTCCTTCGGTTACGCCATCAATCTACTCTGCACGCTCTCTTTGCTACTTTCCAGCGACAACACTCACAATACTGCCTCTTCAACAACTGGTGTAGCAAAGCATCAATGATCTAGAATGATTCAGCTTATGGCTATGGTTTCAAGAGAAAACGGGACGGGTATCAGGCACAGACACATCGCAAAGCAAGCTTTTTAGGAATCTGCTCCGGACATTGTGCGACAAGCCATCGTCGACGTACCAGGGTGTCGACTAGGTGTAGCTTATCTCCGAAGGCTTTACTGGTCGAGCGTGCTTCAAAGCAACCTGGAAAGGTAGTAGAGGGCATCTGGAAGCGCTCTATCCAGGACATTGGACCATCGACTAATTTTTCTTTTTTTCCGTCTCGCCCTCCATATCAGGGCTCCGCCCTTGCAACGCCCGGAATCTTACAAGTGTAGACTTTTGGTTACAGAGGCATATTTGGTATTGCAAACTTGTAGCTAGCCTTGGTCGCAGCGCGTTTTTATGTCAAGCCTCGTACAGCAATACTCTTGAAGTGTCATCATTTAGATGGGACAATATGAACGGCAAGATTTGTGTTGTGGTGGCGTGCATCATCCCGAAAGATTGAAACCCGGTACACATCTTGGTATCAGTGAACCTCGAAGGCATCAAGTCTACCAGCCTGTATCTGATAGTTGCCAAGGCATTTCTTGGCTGTGAAGGGCTACAAGCTGCCTTGTTGAGACTTGTAAGTGTAGTGTTGTGAATCATGAGATTCTTCAGATCAGATTGAGGCTTAAAATATGCAAACAGAGGTGGAGCTTGAGCACAGGAGCTGCCTTTAATGAGGCTCAATCAACCACCAGACTACTGATACTCCTTCATTAAGCCGATCAGAACGCCAGAACTAAGGTACTAACGCCCAGTATGCTTTGCAGGTCATGGCAGGGTGAAAACTGCATTCGGAGACCCAAAAACTCGCCCACAAGACTCCAATCCATGACGTTTCGGTAGGCCGTCAAGGTCCTTGAGAGACGCTGATTGGGAGACGAGATATTATACTATGCCAGGTGCGGCGGAATCAGCAGCCACTTTGTCGATGATCCCAGACACTTGCTGGAAAGCAACGCACTCTTGCGATAGGAAAGTTGCAGCTGGTGATTTGCCCTTTGGCCCTATAAGTCGCCCTTCCCCTGCACTTCTTCGAGTCTGAAGGGCATACTTCTTCCGCTGTGTCTAGGGCTCTGGCCCCCATGTCTTACATTCAAGAGTACGCTCTGAACAACGTCGAGGGAGTATAAAGCCCCCGTTCGTCGCTACTTCCAACATGTTTTCAATCAGAGAGTCCGAGATCTTTGAATTCTATCTACCAACTGAAGGGACATCTCTTTGCCTAATCTACCTTTACCCATGACCCTGAAGCAATACCGCTGTATGCCAGAAACCAGAGTTTGGTTCTGCGGCACGTGTCGAGAAGGCCCTCAATCTTTACTACTCAACGAGTACTGCGCGTCCTGCGGGCTTCTCCGCGATACGAACGCGACGATCGAACCTTCCGAACCAGCTCTTCCAAAGCAGCGTCTTGTTCCGCCCAAGGAATCTCGATCCGACAAAAGAACTCGAGGAAGATGATCTCTCAGAGACTACCAAGCACAGCATCATTTCTCAAACCTCAATTTTCCGTGGATCGTATCAACAACACGGATCGACGTCAAAAAGGGAAAGACACGTCTACTTTTGCTGCCAAGATGACTTGTAAGTCAGCGTCTCTGAGGATATTTTCCTACTTCGGTCATCTCCAGAGTAATACCCCAAAGAACTCCTGGGACAAACCGCAACTCCTAAATGTACCATATTTAAGCAATACTGACTCCGATGTCTTCATGTTTAGGTCCCTACGAGGTTCACTACGTGCTGGATTGCATAGAGTGTAGGCACAAAATCTTCGAATGCTCTCTAGGCAAGAGCTTACAAAGTACTGACGGCAGAACTGATTCGGTTAGTTGCTGCGCGGTTAGTAGACCGTACTTTGTTGATGGATATAATTGCTAAGGAACAGCCGGCAGTATACACCTCAGCTTTGGACCGGCACCGCTTGCGATTTGAATAACGAGTATGACTCTGTATCCCATGCATCTGCTTCCACGGCAAGAACCGGTTGTCGTTTCATGAACAATTCTTTCTTTCGACGCCAAGTCACCGCTCCACTCTTACAAAAGGCCTCCCTCCATATCGATCATTTGCAGGGCCTTCCAGGGTCATATTATAAGCGTTTCTGGCTTCGAATGAATACATTTCGCCTCACTTGCAGACTCATCTCCACCCTGTCACTTGAGCATTTTACGATTATCTCCATAGATATTTCATAGAAATATCCCTCATATTATCATTCTTACCGAAACTGCTGCGCCTTGCTATGATTCAATTTTCAGCCTCATGTTGATGCCTAGCAACCCTGCCTCGTGCTTTAGCGTCCAGTTGAGCCGCAATATTTGAATCCTTTTTGCAGTCTGCGCTTTTCGAAAAGGATTCAGGTTTATGCTAGTCTGTGTTGATCCTCCATCTTACTTCTGTGTAAGGTTACCTGATAACATAGTCAATTTTGTCTGTGAGGTTTCTTTTGAGGAATCATAAAGTGGATCTAGATAGAGCCTTGCCTCACACTCACCGGCCGGGCATCACTAGTTCCTCAGACCATTCGGGCGGGTACTACTTTCCATCTACCCTACGCGGGTCCGAAGCTGGAGATGCCGAAGGCAGCCTGAGGTAATACTCTTCGCCCTCGTTTTTTCACCACTAAAAACCTTAAGATCTTTACACCGAATCTCAAAGAAATGACTGCCCACAGTCACTTTCCATACGCTGCTCTGGGAGCCCGCCCCTATCCTTTCTCTGTCACCGTTCGGCCCTCAAATATGCGGTCCTCCTTGCTCCGCCATGTGATTCTTTCATCTCAATACCAGGGATTCCAACCATTCCTTCATATTACAATGAGAAGCATGGACACTCAGCCACCAAGGTTTTTGCAATTCCTTGGGATGATAGGATGTGGTGAAGTAGCATCGCCCAGGCGTACCGCTATATGGATGAACTTCAAGGCTTCCTTGGCTTGAAGTCGGCTTCGCTTTGGCATGCCTCGTTTTTTCGGTGAGAAATTAAAGCTGGCTGAGTTCAGGACTCAGTTCATCAGACGAGGATATAAGGATAAGTCTTTCCTGTTCTTGTGGATTTTACAGCTCAGCATCCATCCCTTCTGCAAATATCAACCCATCTTGCAATTGTCAATCTATTCTGCAACTATCAATCTATTCTGCAACATCAACCTATTCTGCAATATCAAGACCTTCTCGTCTCACTAGCATCCCAATTTCACACAATGTCAGGCCGCACTCACGGATCTTCGAGCCATAAATCATCGCACCATGGCCACAGTCATGGCCATAGTGGCAGTAACAAAGGAAACCAAGAACAACACGACAAGACTCATTGGGAGTGGTTTTGGGTGTGCTGTAATTGCCGGTCTTACTTGCTCCCTGTTTACACCGATGACTGCACAAACACTGATTGCACTCACAAACGTTGTGGGAATTGTGACATGGAGAGTCACAAGGTCCGTGATCATGCTTAGCAGGTAAGCAAAGGGATCTATACTACTGTTGAAAACACGCCGACTGGTTATCTAGATCACCCGGAGACTTTCACGATCTTTACCTATGATTTCGACGTATACGATATCACCATTGTACGATTTGCGGGTGTTTGCTTCTAAGATATCCTTGGGATGTGGGTCTGGCATGAGTCCTGCATTTTGTGTTCAGCATAGCGTGTTCTAGACATCTTTACACCTGAACCTTCTCACGGAGGATACCCAGTTCATTGTTGTTGCATTGTCACTATCAAGAGCGAATAGATTAGCGGGCATTGGGGTTCGGAGCAGTACTTTAGGATTTAGACTTTCCCATTTATAGACATTATTTCTACATATTTGACACATAGTATGCCCAAATGCCAACCTCGAGATCAGCCTTTCCGCCTCGTGCAACCATGACGTTGCGCTTGACCCAAGGATCTCGACGGTTCATCCGAAGAATGGTGCTTTGCCAGGTTCATCCATGAATAAACAACGGTCCTGGCTTGCTTCAGCGTCCCAAAAGGGCTCGCGAATCTAGCTTCAAACCCCAAGGCGCACGAGAACGCCATGCACTGCTGGAGCATAGCCAGCGCCAAATAGGGAGCCTTTATATCAGTTGGTTTTAAGCTTATACTACAAGAAATTGTGGGGTTGAGCGCTGACTACTGTACTCGGTCTGCCCGCCTCGTCGGGGCAAAGATGACGCCCGTCCCCGTTCAGATGAAAACTCCTCGCCGTTTGCCTGCCCGCAGCTCGTAACAGTATTTTGACAGACAGACATATAAGAAATAACACAGCCATCGTTGTCCGCAGTCAGGTCCTTTCTCTGCGACTCCGAGCATTGAAGGGGCGGAAAGGGCGACTGACTTGCACTCGCCCAGCACCAAGGGGGCGTTGACTCGGTCACATCGCCTCTGACACGAACCCCCTTTCCCAAAGAGATCGGAAGACCCATTTCAGCTTACCTACACCGAGATCATCAAAAATCAAGTAGAATGAAGCTCTTCGAGATACATCGTCGTTAGCGCCTTTTTGCCTCGTCTGATATTGTAAGGCGTCAGAACAGGCAGCGACAAAATCACTCGTTGGGCACAAATGCAGAGAGGCGGTGAATGTACGGAGTGGTGAGGTTGAGTTAGTATTGGTATGGAAGGGAAAATTTACCCTTCCCGATTTCACTGCTGTTCGCTGTTTGTTGATGGATTGAGGCTCACAATTCGATACAACTGACCATACGCGAAGCTGGGAAAAGTGGGACACGCGAGGACTCACTGCCACGCCACCTCCTCCATGGCCTCGCGACCACGACCTTGACCAAGCGTTCGTTTGAGCCTCAATCCTAAAGCGACGTTCCTCGTACTGTAACGTGCTCTCGCGGGAAATAGTTACCAGTGTGATCAATTCTGCTCAAGAACCCTAAAGTTAAGGTTGAAGTAAGCCCGTATGCATTTACTTCACGACGTTGGATTAAAAGACTCCGGCAGTTGAAGCCCCGCCGCAAGGGGCTTGAGCCTCGATCCTGCCGCTCTGTTTTTGGGGTCGTAAGGCTGCAAAAGAATCATCCCATTCATCATGTCCCTCTGCAATCTTTTCTGTCTGCTATTTCTACCTCAATCATTGCTAGGCACATGTTACTTCCGTAGTGGGCCATTTTTCAAATCATTTAGTATATGAAAGATGTCAGGCATTTAAAATACCTCGGTACTTGCAGAGAATTCAAGGCCACAATCGGGAGGGACGATGCGGTCAGCTCTCAGAAACTAAAAGCCTTTTTATGTTTTGCTTCTTTACTCCCACGAAGTCTATTCACGTTTGTCTTCCTCAGCATTCGATATTTCTTTGTTTTTTGTACACGATATTCGATACTTTGGAATAATCCTTGAATATACTACGAAAGTATAGTGCCTCATTAGTTCTGGCAGGTTTGAATCAGAGGCGCATCTCAATCAAATATAGTAAAGCCAGTAATCGCGTGATGTACTATTGCGGAACTACTTGGTGGTCCCCTTCTATTTGAACCTCACCTCTACCCCCATATCAAACGGGACGAGTAATACTTCAAGGATGTCTCCCTAGCTTCATACTTCGAGACCGGGACTTTACATGAAGAACAATAAATATTGTCCATTGAAGGCTGCCCGTAGAGTCAACTATACCCAGCTCGCCTTGGGAAGAAGGATAACTTGATTCTGGTTCTGATTGGATATCAGGGCAATTGAGCAGGAGTGAGGGAGAATCGAACCGCCCCCACCAGCTATTTTGGCGAGTATGGGAGCAACAGATTTGTTACGACCCAAACCTGGGCCAGCCAAAGTGACAAACATATGTGGGGCTTCCCAACTCTCAGCTGACATTCAATGAGGCATCCAGAACGAGGATGAATAGAGTATTTGACCCGATAGACATTTGGCGGCTTCCACTAGGTCATGCTTTTTGAGGGGGCAGGGTCTTGAACCGCTGGCTTTTTGGCCCCTTTAGACTAGACTAGCGTCCCCTTGAAGGCTACTTGCCTCGCCCCTGCATAAGATAGGCTGTGATGGTAGGTAGAATTCTATGCCTTTGCTGACTTGAGTATTCACTACATGTTTTGCACGTGACTCATCTGGCTTCCACTTTCTCAACAGAAGAGTTAAAGGTCATCACAATCTCAATACCGGGACGATTTGGGTAGGCAAGTGCATCAATCGCGCAAAATCTTCCCATACGATGGCGTGAGAGGAAGCTGGGAAAATAGCCCGGGAAGGAACCCAGGATATCGTATGTAGGACAATAAGTAGACTCTTACTCCACGACGGCTGTCGCTCGTGAGCACAAAGGTGAATGAGATAGAGATCCAGTGACTGAATTTCGAACATGGCAACAATTTCACGCTTTACGGTGAATGGCGATGAAATGGTAACTAGGAGGGTTTTTTGACATTAATTATGCGTTATTCACTGATTCACTCCGCACTTTGATCCTGTAGAAGGAGAGTGAAAGAGAGACGTTTCACGCTGCTCGGTTCTCGCATGAGCTGCTGCCAGGTAGTCGAACCATGTGTTTGATGTGTTGGTCCTAAGAGACGTGGTCTCTTTAAATAGTGCCCTGGGTCAATTATTCCCAAGTAAACGAGGTTGCAAGACCTCCATCAGGACTAGGAATTTCCCTAAACTTGGTACCAGAGAAGTGTATAAAGATGCTTCGTCTTCGAGCTCCATTCCAGACTACCGCTACACAGAATATCTGCGACCAAGATATAGGTGGAGAGCAGCCAATGTAGCGAAATACCGCCATCCTCGCATACCTTAGAGTGGGCGACCTTGTCTGCCTGCCATGGTGAAAACTGCCCAAGACGGCTAGCTAGTGCGAGGAGAAATCCAATGAATGTAGCGTTCAATTGACAGCAATTCCGCTCTTGACAGCATATTGATAAAATTGAACCTTCCGACTACAGCTGATGCCCTTACAAACTAGTTCCATATTTCTTATCCTATGCCTCTCCTGCCTCTCATGCCTCTCGTGCCTCTCGTCCCTCTCCTGCCTCTTGCCTCTTGCTTTGAGCCTTCGTATACATCTTTAAGGCGTTTTCCCTCACTTTTTCTGCCTCCCGCTCTTGCTCTTATATACATTTTTTTTGTGAACAAGAACGTTTTCTAAGATGAATAGGAAGACAATTGTGGGGTTATGGAAACGGCAAAGACGTTTTCTTGCCCTCCCGCGGAACAAGCCCTTGCTTATTTAATCCCGCAGACACCTGGCATCTGACATCCAAGTGTCCATTCCCATTTTTGAAGGCATTTGCTACCGAGTGTGGCTCGTGGAAATACGGCTCAACCAAAGATACCACCATCTTATAAGAGGAAGACGCTTTTAGGTCCATCAATGCATTCCGATAAATAACGCATGCAATTCACCTCATACAATAAACGAATTAAGGTAAATTTTGACAGCATAGGAGACATGACAACAAATGCAATTGCACTGAATTTCCAAAATTTTTTGGGTATAGGGTTACGCTTGAAAACAGTAGCTAAAAGCAGGGCATGCCAATGCAGGGGTTTTTTCTTCCTGGCAGACAGCTAACACATCCAGAAAATCATTGTCAGATGATTCGGGGCTGAGTTGGCAAGATCAAGCAAGATAAAAGGAGAGCTTATATAATCGAAGTGAAGAGAACGGCGCTTTACTTGCGCTTTTTTTGAGCTAATGAGCCCCAAATAGGACAGGGTAGGAGTTATGGAGGAAGATTTTCGGCGAATAACAAACAGGCAACAAATCTGAGATTGTGTAGAACGAGGCGCTCACTGGAGCACCTGATGTTTGTCACACAGTCAAGAGCACAACGACAATCATCAGACAAGGGGTAGCTCAATAATAGTCACATTGTATTGATGGGACGAATCCATTTTTCAAGAACTCCAGCCCGGTTGTTTGATATGCAAATCAACGAATAGCCTCTCTTTCATAGATAGCAATGCTCGTCCCCAGGTTGCCCCCGCCCTCCCAAAGGGTATTTAATTGTACAACCCGACATTTAGTAATATGCCGATGATTTATCCCCCAAAACGCCAATGCACGTGAATGTATCCATCTATTAAGCATACCAACCCTTCTTTCCCACGGAACTATAGCTCTCTTCCTCTCGGTGTCGGATGATGGGCTCTTTGATGTCGAAGAGCTCGATCGCTTCTTTCCATTGTGCCATATCGAGGGCTAGGACGGCTTGATGCTTGGATTGACCTTCGTCACGGGGAGCATTTGCTGGTCGAGCTGCTGGGAGGGCTGAATTGTCATGATTAGCCTGGTAAAATGGTAGAGAAGCGGAACACCTACATAAATATGGCATCCCGTCGTCCCCCACGGTGATTGCAGCCTTTCCATCCCTTACCAGAAAGCTGACGTAGAACAAGTTCTCGATGGTTTGTCCGAAAGAATTGGGGTTGATGATGAATTTTAAAAATGCAAGCTCTCCTTCTGCTGAAATGCCGTGTTTATCCAGAACCGCGTCTATCTCTTTCTGTGACATATTTTCGTCGTGCTCCAATTCTGCCTTAGCCATTGCGTCTGCCTGCACTTTCATTGCCCTGGACAGAATCTGTGTACAAAGAGTTGTCAGGTTTGCGTTCTCGGATTTCTCAATGTCGTTCTTCTGCAAAACTTCCGGCCGCGTCTCTTGGATTGCATTAATTCTCAAAGCTGCTTTTCGGACCACAACGCGCTTTGCTCGCTTCTCTACCGAAAGAGGGCCAAGAAGGAATCCGGGGACAGCCGGTCGAGAGATGTGTGGCAAACACGCGACGCGTCCGAAATACGCCCAATTAAACATATCACCGTCCTCGTCTTCTTCATCATCATGCCGACCACGACGACGTTGGGTACTGCTAGGAGCTCGCTGACCACCGCCTTCTACTTCTCCAGCTGGTGCAGCTCTCATATAAGCTCGGCACTTTGACAAAAAGTCCTCCAGATCCACACCTTGTGAGGTATCCCCCGTTGTGAGGGCGATAGTCTTTTTGTAGGAGAGATCGGCTGTTTGGACAAGGAGGCGGGCATCGATAGTAGCATCTGATGTCTGCTTTACTTGAGTTGTCCATTGGTCTGCGTTGAGGAGTGTGTCCCGAAGACCTGTATTCCCCGGAGCCAAGAACTCCGATCGTTGTTCATTGAGACTCTTGGTCAAATCCCGAAGCCCTCCTCGAACTTGTCGGCGTACCTCGATATCCTGATCCGGGTCGTAGTCGCCGTCTATAATGTTTTCATCCGCTTCTACCGTCCGTCTTCTTCGTGTACGTCCGACTGGTGTATCGCGATCCGCCGTGCGCTTTCTTTTGACGCGCTCACTCGCAGGCGATGGACCCGATGGAGGGCCCATAGGCATGCGACCCTTTCCTTTGTCCAACGGAGCACGCGATGCTCGGTTTTCCTTGTCGGACGATACTGATGCGACGGGCGATGGAGACATTGAAGCAGGGGCTACATTGCTCCCTCGGGGTCGGCTGGGTTCGGGAGATGCTTCATAAATGTCATCGGCGAAAGGAGCTGGCGATTCTGATGCCTTCGTGAGCCGCGACATGTCGTGAATGGGAGCGCTGTCGCGCTGGCAAGAGTTATTTGTAGATGCGCGACAGGCTGCGATAGCGTGTCTTGGGCGCGATACAGACAGCTCAGACGAATGGTGCAGAAGAGTTATAGAGCGTGGAAAGATCTGTATTGTTGTTATAACATTGGGAATCTGGTTCGTAAGGTTGCATCGGATATCTAGTCTTGAGTGAAAAGTGAACAAAGCCGGGTCGCGTCCTACCTGTTATTCCATTCTGGCGAGGCGTTGGCGTGATTTGGCGTTTGCGTTCACTTTAGCTTCGTGCACGGGCCACCGTGTGGATATGGAGGCGGGGGAGGAGTCCTTGTCCTTGGAGCTGGCTTGGCCTTCTGACTCTGGATATATCTGGTTCACTCCACGAAACCATGGGCAGCAATGGAACCCTTCTCTTTTGCAAGCTCCGAGGCTGTCGATATTCCCGTCAATATAAGGATGTTCGTTACGCCCTCTACTTGGCTCCATATACCCTGGTATTGTTACTGACGTCTTGATAGTATCAGCCTTGAAGGAGAGCAGACCGAGATTCCCTTTTCGACGCTTATTCAAAGGCCGGACTTGAGACATGTTGGATCGAACCTGAGGTACTGCAGAAGCCTACCAGAAACTACATAGTTGGGCCTACTGAATAGTATTTCTCTAGCCCGCATTCCGACCTATATGTTACTGTTCAACTATGGGCGGATTCCAAGCCCCTCACGGTACCGGTCCAGACAGCCTACAAGCCTTTCAAGAATGAGCGGAAGTAGGAATACCTATTTCGGCGGAAGAACTATGCTAACGTACCTAGGTGGAACGAATGGCTTACATTGCCTATTCATTACTCGAATCTACCTCTAAGCTCGCAGCTCGCAATCACAGTATGGGACCTGTCACCTACTGGCGGAGAAGGTGCACAAGGACACGCGATTCCGTTTGGTGGAAGTACACTTCCCCTGTTTGACCAAGAGAATCAACTGCAAAAGGGCCGGCAAAAATGCTTCCTTCATCGTCGCAAAGCAGCAGACGGCCTTGACTCGTCCTCAACGCCATCCACTCTTCCCATACGCCGTAAAGGAACTAAGGGCAAAGATACTAGTCATAAGGTGGACAAAGAAAGCGAAGAATTGGACCGACTGGAGAAGCTGTTCAAGAAACATGAAATGGGTGAAATTCCACGAGTAGAATGGTTAGATCAATTGGTGTTTCGGGGTGTCGAGAAAAGAGGTCTACAAGCTTCTAGCACATCCTTGAAGAATCTGCAACGCAGACGATCTCGACAGCGGAGTACAGTCATGACTATAGATGGGACAGGGGAGAAACAGTCGAATGGCGAAGGAAAAGAACACGACGGTGAGAGCGATCCCATTGAAGACGAAAGATTTACGCTCTTTGTGGAATTGCCTCGATTTGACTTTCCCATTGTATTTGCCGACCACGAATATCCTCCGCCTCCAGTCTCGTCTTTACAACATATGTCCTCGTCTCAGTCGAACATCATACTAAAACCGCCCCCTGAGGTCCAATATGGCCCTGGAATCAATGGCTTGAGCGACGACGATAATAATGGTTTTGGGGGGCGTTTAGTCCGGGTTTATGACCCCGAGGTAGGCGCGAGGGATAACCCTGTGGAAAGCAAGCATCGACGACTGGTCCGAAGTCATCGCACAGGCGTATTGGACAGAGATCTGAAACCGAACGCGAAAGTTCGAGACGAGCTGAATGGAATCATGGCTTACTCGCCAACACATATATTATCTCCTGAGGAGAAAGACCTCGTATGGAAATTCCGCCATCACTTGACTCGAGACAAGAGAGCTTTGACCAAGTTTGTCAAATCTGTCAATTGGCAAGATCAAAGCGAGTCCAAGCAGGCTGTTCAAATATTGGCGAAATGGACGGAAGTCGACGTTGACGATGCCCTTGAACTTCTTGGTCCAAACTTCGATAATGCAGCAGTTCGAGCATATGCAGTGGACCGTCTGCGGAAATCCGATGATGACGAACTTCTGCTCTACCTTTTACAACTGGTACAAGCTCTTAAGTTTGAGCAGATTTCTCCGGATTCCGATGCCACGCATGATTCGTCTCTTGCTCGATTCCTTATACATAGAGCCACCAATAACTTCATGCTTGGAAACTACTTTCACTGGTACCTCATGGTCGAATGCGATGACCAGAGCGAGGATCAAGGCGCCGAGTACAGAAAACTCTTCGCCAAGGTGGAATATGACTTCATGACTGAACTTGTGAAGCTCCCTGGTGGTGAGGCAACTCGAAATACGCTCCTCCGCCAAGCCGAGCTCATAGCTGTGCTCTCTAAAATTTCTGGAGATATCAAGGTCTCTCGTGATTCGATAACTCGCAAGGTGGAGAAGGTGAAGCATTTCTTGGCAGATCCGAAGAACGAGATCATTGCCATAGATCCTCCTCTACCATTACCTCTCGATCCATCAGTCATGATCACAGGTGTTGATCCGGCCGAGACTCTGGTCTTTAAATCATCACTATTCCCCATTATGATGACATTCAAAACAATAACCAAGCAGAAGTATCAAATCATGTTCAAGACAGGGGATGATTTACGGCAAGATCAGCTTGTCATACAAATTGTCACGCTGATGGATCAACTACTCCAAAAGGAGAATCTTGATCTGAAGTTGTCACCCTACAAAATCCTGGCAACCGGCGCCACCGCTGGAGCATCTCAATTTGTACCTTCAATGAGTTTGCAAAGCATCGTGAACAAGTACAAAGGCAACACAGTACTTGCCTACCTGAAATACAACAACCCAGACGACAAAGCTCCTCTAGGAGTTCGTAAAGAAGCCCTAGACACCTTCATCAAATCTTGCGCTGGCTACTGCGTAATAACCTACCTCCTCGGCGTCGGCGACCGCCATCTAGACAACCTGCTACTCGCCCCCGACGGGCACTTCTTTCATGCGGACTTCGGCTTTATCCTCGGCCGCGATCCGAAACCCTTTGCGCCCGCCATGAAACTATGCAAAGAGATGGTCGACGGCATGGGCGGCTCTAATTCTTCCCAATATCTCCAATTCAAGCAGTACTGCTTCACAACCTACACAACCCTTCGCAAATCCTCGAACCTGATCCTCAATCTATTTGGTCTGATGGTCGATGCTAATATTCCTGATATCAAGCTCGAGCCTGATAAAGTGGTGCTAAAGGTTAAGGAACGCTTCCATCTCGAGCTGAGTGAGGAGGATGCAATCCGGCATTTTGATGCTTTGATTGAGGATAGCTCGAATGCTATCTTCCCGGTTGTCATTGATCGGTTGCATGGGTTTGTGCAGCATTGGAGGGCTTGAGGGTTCATGTACGGCGTTCAGGTAGAGGCAGTAAGGCGTGGATATAGGAGTCACTTAGGTTGGTTAATGAGATCTACGGTTTCATCATAGTGTGGCCTGGTAGCTGGTGCAGTTTGAGATCAAGTGTCAACATCTGAGAGGCGATTTCGAGTTTTATTCCTGCCATGCTCTCGTTTCATGACACTGGACTTAGACCTTGTTCTATGAGTGCGCTGGTAGGGAACACAAGTGTGACCCCTTTCCAATGGAAGAGTTGATTGATGTGCTGAGCGGGGTGATATTTTTCCTGTCTCTGCATTTTGTGTAATCTATTTTGTGTAAGTGGATCGGTGTGGCTGTCCTACCAAAAGTCTTTGGGATATTTAAGTCTGTGTTTTCCCTGGGAACGGAAGGCATTGGGCAAATGTTCGAATTTCCATTGAATGAATATCCCTGCTATACATATGCTCTATTCTCCATCTATTTCACATTGCTGAGTCGAAGTTCAATTCAAAAGTCAAGGCATTTCCTGCTATTCGGAGCCTCTTTGTCTCGAACCCCATGACTTCCTAACGGCCAAAGGAGTTCTATCTGTCCCTAAAAGTTGGCATGCATTTCTGAACCATAACCTCTTACGTGTTTGTTTTGTTCTCCTGGCTTCTCCTGCGGGGTCGATTTTACAAGACACAGCACATAGCGAAGCAACCTGGAAAGTTTTTGAATGGGAAAGCGTTGCAGAGAATGTGTTCATTTTTTGACTATATACTCAAGCCTTCTCAAAGGCCTTGTTCTCCTCAATGACGCCATCTTCCTCATATCCGATAATAATCTCATCATCGAAGAGCCCATCTGTCTTAGCCATGATCTCTCTGGTCTTTGGAGCATTGATATGCTCTAGGGGGTATATGTCTACAGGCCAGATAAGGTTGAAGATGTAATAAAGTGGTCCTGCGATGGCAAAGCTCATCAGCATGCCAATGTAGTAGATGTGCGTGCTGCCAACGTTCCAGTTCTTGTGGAAAGAACCACCTAGACCATGAATGACCGAGAGGAGAGCGACGAGCCACGCCACAAACGTCCGAAGATTGAAACCACCATAGTACCAATATGGGCTGCTCGAGTTGGCCTTATACAGGGATGGAATATGAACATTGCCCTTGCGAATGAAGAAGTAGTCGGTACTAAAAGAGTCAGTATGAGTATCCGGTCATAGTTCAAGGTTTGAGTGGGAAACAAACATCATTATGCTAACGAGAGGTGACAGGAACACCACATTTGAGCCAAGGAAAGTGATGAACGCGGCAGCTGAACCCACAAGCTTCCAAGGACAGATTGCCAAGGCCAACACCGCACACAAGACCTGTCCTCGAACGATACTAAACCTATATCAGCATGGATCTTCTTCACTTTTTGAGGAGAATTCTGCTCACTTAAAATATCGTGGAAACAATCCAGTAAGATCAGCACCGACAGGCACGGCATTCGCCGCCAGATTGGTGGCAATGACTGCAAAAGCCTGGGTGAAACATGCCAGAGCCACGGCAGTCCGGGTGCCAGCATTATAGTTATGGTCTAGGATAGCAGTGTATAAGTCCCAGATATTCCAGTAAGCCGTCCCCCAAAGGGTCTTCACTGCACTGGACGCGCCGATACCCAAGAAGGTGCAGAGGGACTTGGCAACAACGAGACCGATCCATTGCGGCCAGGTCGTTGCCGCAGAAGTCCTGGCATATCTCGCCAAATCCGGATTAGAGGAAACTTCAGTCATGAGAGATCCAGAGACCGAGTTGATTCCTTGCATGAACGCCCATCCGACGGCCGAGGGTGTTTTCGCAACTTTACCGAGCTTGTGGGTTGCACCAAGACCTCCTGTTTTCCCAACGACATATCCAAAGGTTGCAATCAGTACTGGTGGGCACAGCACACTCTTGAATGTATAAAGCCATCTGCTCTTGGAAGGATGGATAAACATGAAGATGAGCTGCAACAACCAGAACAGGAAGAAAGCAGTGATGCCCGAAGTGGTGATTCCAGCACTTTCAGGAAGATGATTTGGGATATCAGTCCAGGCATGTCCGAAGATGCAGCGGAGCATGACGTTGAATAGTTGACCGGCATAGTATGTCTGCGTTCCGAAGAAAAAGATCGCCACTATCCCACGGACGAATATAAACCACATGGAGCCATAGAAACCGGCACAAATCCGCACGTACACGGGGAATCCAATATGATAAATGGATGCTCCTCGAGAATTCAGAACCAGGAATGTTGCCATAATCATCATGCCTACTATTGCGGCAAGAGTGGCCTGCCACCAGAGTAGCCCAGCGGCGATCATGCTGGATCCGGTATTCCATGCTACAGGATTGAACGAAACAGCCCAAAAGAAGGCGAAATAGTTCCAGTGCATCCAAGTACGGTCAGATGGTGCTGAGAAATATCTTAGCATATTTCCTGTTCAATGGAGACCTGGAGACTTGACTTACGAGAAGGGTCGAGATCCTCATTTCCCCACTTCTTTTCGGTCTCCTGGAAGTCTTGGAACTTGCTCTCCTTTGTGCGGAGCGCAGCGTCGACTTTCCTCAAAAATGAAGACATGTTCAATTAATAGAGATCCAGCGTTTATTCGATGCAGATCCATAAACCACTTCTTATATAAGTGAAGTCTAGATGGGATCTAGCTCACTGATAAGAATCCCGAGCCTACGGTAGCTTTGTCTTGACAAGTGCTTTAAGTGGCCCGCGGCTTTATCCCACCCAGATAGCTGGATACACTTGCGCTATTTCCCGCTATAAATCGTTTCAAATCGTTTGCCTCAAGTGTTTTGCGGCTCTTCTAAAATCTGATTATAAATCCAATATACCCAGGTATGAACTTCTGATCTGAAACTTTTTGAACAACCTTTTATTTGAGGACGCGTGCTATTTGCGGGAAAACAAAGGCCCGCAAAACACTGTAGGAGTCAGATAAAAAGAAATCGCAATCCAACTTGGAAGTTCAAGTGTATAGTGATAGCTTCGGGCAAGAGCCCATCGTCCCGATCATCGGCAGCAGTCGCCGACGGCCTACATACTGTGGCGGCTCACGGGAGGACGGAAAAAGCGGCACCAATCTATAAACTACTAGGCGTACTCGTAGGACTCTAGAAGTCGATGATAGCGAGTGGCGCTTTTTATATCCAGCATCGGCGGCCAACGAGCATCCCACTCTCAGAATCCCACTCTTCAGTGCTGATAACAGAAAGTTGAGCGCCGTACCTGAAGAGAAGGTGATAGGTCGTGATGCATGATCGTACTCTCGTTTCAGTCTGGTAATATTCTATCAAAGTATGTCCATCTACAGTCGTGACGGCAGCTCTGCCAAAATTGGTGCGCCGAGCGTCGACCCCCTCCAAGACACAATTTACGATTTCCCACGCGATGTAGTAGGATTCGGTCGGAAATCACATAATCCGCAATGGCCTAACGGTGCTAAAATAGCTATTTCGTTTGTTATTAATTATGAAGAGGTATCTTTTTGACCCTTTTTTCGCTACCCCCTTTTTGCCTTGTCCTGACGATCCCAAGGGCTCTGAACGTAGCGTGACAAACGGCGACGCGCAGTCTGAGAATAGACTATGGGAACAGGCGGATAATAAACCAGCTTTGGCTGGAGAAAGATCTCTAAATCCAGAATCGTACGTCCAACTAGGGAATTGATTCAGCCCAAGCTTGACTTCAAGCCATGGGTAGACCTAGGTAATGGAATCTTTTAGACTGACTATTTCGTCAGAGATTATGATTATGGAAGTCGAGTGGGCGTATGGCGGTTGTTAAATTGCTTCGAGAAGTATGGAATGCCGGTCACCGCATATGCGATTGGACAGGCGTTCGAGAAGAATTTGGAGGTCGCGGATGCGTTTGGGCAGAACGGTCATGAGGTGGCTAGCCATGGATATCGGTATGTAAATATACCTTTGAGACGGAAGGGTTGACTAATGTGGATAGATGGGTAAATTATGTAGGAATGGGAATTGAGCTGGAAAAAGAGTACATTGAGCGACAACTCGAGAGTCTAAAGAAGACGACGGGTAGTTATCCAGTGGGATGGTACTACGGGGCCGTCTCTGCGTACTCGAAAGCGTTGATTCATGAAGTCTACGAAAAGAAAGGCATCCCGCTTCTCTACGAAAGCGACACGTATTCAGATGATTTGCCGTTCTGGGTTGATGTACCGGCGGAGAAAGGACGAGAGAATCCCAAGGGAATGCTTATGATTCCTTACAGGTGAAACCTCCTTGCAATCCAGCATGCACTATGCTAAGAAATCACAGCTATGACTGCAACGACGTCAAGTTCCACGCAGCATCAGGATTCAGCACAGCCTCCGGCTTCGAAGAATACCTCAAGACAGCATTTGATGTGCTTTATGCCGAGGGTCAGGGAGGCATGCCTAAGATGATGACTATCGGCCTGCACTGCAGGATTTCAGGAAAGCCAGGACGCTTTGCTGCGGTGGAGAACTTTGTAAAATATATCTCAAACAAATCAGACGTGTGGGTAACGACAAGAAGGGATATAGCCATTCACTATCACGAGAAATTCCCGTATAGGAAAGGACATCTCGTTTGACTTTCTAGAAAAGAAAACATTTTTGAAAACAGAGGAATTCCTAAGCATAGATGGATTTTTACTTCCACTTGTGCACCAGCTGGGATATTAAGTGACATCCAACTACACCTAGTGCGACGAGACTGAGCAGCCATGTGTCCTTGTCCTCTCTCCCGGATTGTGTCAGCACCGTAAATCACTCCTATCTACCAAGCTTTCTGGAAGCTCAAAAGATGACATGATAATTTGACCCGGAGCTGCAGAATATCGATCAAAACTAGGACAATTAAAACGCCACCACTGCAAGCCACGTCGGCTAACGTGATAATCCCACTTTTGGGGTCCGTAATAGCTCTTACGCCGGACCTCACTTATATTGTGTTGAATATTTCGAGGTCGAGAGTGGTCAACCTAACCTCCCCTCTCTACAGGCATCAAAGATGGCCCAGATACTCCACGCCACCCCTCTCAATCCTTTCGCATTTACATCCTATGGTGGGGTCATATCTACCGATGTCCTGACCCCACAAACAGTGTACGTGAACGGCGGCACGGCGAGGCGGACGCCAGAAGTTGTGCCTACGGACAATCGCTACGATGAGGCACCGAGCAAGAAACCCGCGAAAGTCGTGCTGAATGCTTCTCTAGCTGGGCCACGACACGTCGCTCCTTGGTCTGGAGAAACTGGGAAAGAGGGAGAAGAAGAGAATGGGGAAGCGAAAAGAGTTTTCAAGTTCAAAGTGCTGGAGAAACACCCGTTTACCACGCAGTCTTTCGTGCCGATGGGTGGCGATGTCAAATACCTGGTTGTAGTAACGGATGGTGGCGAGAAGCCAAATATGAAGGGATTGAAAGCGTTTGTGGCGACGCAAAAGCAGGGTGTGTGCTATGGCGTGGGCGTGTGGCACGCGCCAATGGCTGTCATTGATGAGGTGAGTGGATAACCTGAAGCGATCAAGGGAGAGGGACAATTTTGGGATTAGTGGATAGAATGCTAACGATCTGGGATTAGCCGGTGCCGTTCGCCGTTGTGCAGCATGTTAATGGGGTTGCAGACGAGGACTGCGTATTCTTTCCGCTGGAGGAGGATATCGAGGTTGTGTTTTGAAGTGTTGCTCGCTTGGAATAGGGGTGCTGTAAGCGAATGTTTTGATTGGCCATACAGTAAAACCAAAATAACGATCAGAATGCAATACCCCTATTGATACAAACTTCCGCTGCGTACAATTTATTATTTCCTCTGCTCTGTGAATGAAATTTGAGTTTACTCCCACACCACTCGTCACAATTCGATCTCTATTCTTGTGAGCCACCAAACAGTTACCTGTGGCCTTAGTTCAGTATTGTCGAACCAATATTTACGTTATCTTTCTTACCCCGTGTGAACGCATGTGCGAAGTAGAGATGTTTTGTTAAACACATTGTACCAGTGTCCAAGTATCTTATTACTGGATTTTCAATGTCTCAAAAAAGAAGCAGATTGACTCCTAAAGTCCCAGTGCATCTTTTACTTTTACGGCTATATCAAGTGCTTCTTTATTATATTGTCTGTTTAATGCTTAGTTATTTCCACAGCTGTTAGTTTCTCGATTATTAAGTGTTTTGCATTTCACTACTTCAAGAACATCAGATAGATTGTCTTTTCATGCGTATGAGAGTATTGAAATTGCATAAACAGTAGCTCAAACAACTCGAGAGTCCTACGAAGGTTCTTCCTCTTTTCAAAAATACTTAAGGTCCAACTCTTTGAGCTACGCCCGCCCAGACCCAATGATACAGATGCAAAGTCTACTAAGATAGCCGTAGTTCCCCTAACGTTCAACCGACGGTCGGGAACTTGTTAGCGTTCAACTCATCCACTGCCTTCCTGCACGCCTTTGCGTTTTCTAGCGCTGTTGGCATATCAGAGTGTAGACAGATACCTATAACAGGTCAGTATCATCGTAGCATTCAAGTTTGGGAGTCACAGGCGACGAAAGATGAGCTAAATAGGGAAATATAGTACTAGTAGGGAGGTGAAACCAAAATAAAAGAATTGTTTACTGAACGGAGCACCGCTGAAGCCCAATTTGAGGTCCTGCCCATCTTTATCCGTAGTAGTATCAGATCGGCCGATCGAAAGAGTCTTTTTGTAAATGTCTTCTATTGAAACCATAGTGTCCGGACTTATCGGGACGAGCTTTTTCTCTTTTGTATAAAGTATATCTATATAAGCTTTCTTAATAAACATTAACCCGGGCTTGTCATAAATGGCTTTCTTATTATCTAAGCCCTTCGTCCTATAAACCGGAACCTTGAAGATAGTATAAGCTTCTAAAACGACCCTACTTTATAAGTTTAATCTTATATACTACTTTTTTTTTAGTTTAATCTAATATAACATTTCTAAGTTTAATCTTATATACTACTTTCTTAGTTTACTCTTATATACTACTTCTAAGTTTAATCTTATATACTACTTTCTTAGTTTACTCTTATATACTACTTCTAAGTTTACTCTTATATATAATTTGTTTTAGTTTACTCTTATATAGTATTTCTATATTTAATCTTATATACTACTTTTTATATCTAATCTTATATACTACTTTCTAGTTTAATCTTATATACTACTTCTAAGTTTACTCTTATATACTACTTTTTAATTTCTAATATAATATTCTAGTTTTAATCTTATATACTACTTTCTCTAAGTTTAATCTTATATAGTATTTCTAAGTTTAAGTCTATATAGTATTTTAAGTCCCGTTGCATATAGTAGAATAATTCTCCGTAGAGCTTGATATAGTTAAGAGGTACGTTTTCGAAGTCCAAAATAGCTCTCAATGCTCCAACTTGGTATATAATCATCGCAAACATCTTAGCTGGGTCTATGACCATAGGCCCTCTGCCGAATCCGAGCAAGTCTTGCAAACCTGGATGTGCTCCGGCTTTTACGCCATTCTTCTTTGCAAGACGGACTGTTTGGAGCATTATTTTTGGATCCCCGGCATGAAACCCGCATGTAATATTCGCGACATCGATAAATTTTATTAGTTCTTCATCTGGACCCTGATGTAAAGTTAGGCGATGGATGACCACAAAGCGTTGCTGCTCTCAAAGAAGTTGCCTACCATTTTCCACTTTCCAAATCCCTCACCCATATCACAATTGATTTCAACTTTCTGGACCAAATTCGTATTATTCGCCATCCTGAGTGATGTTCCTTGCTTCTAGAATTCAGACGATTGAGGCTGGAGTACTGATCCCGAGGGTTATAAATTCATGGAAGTGATATTTTCCGCTGTAAATCTTAATCCCCATACCTAAAATGTGGTTGGTAAGTAGGTAGCTTATACGGAGTTGTTCGGCTGGTGGACCCCTGCCTAGAATAATACTCGTTTTCCACATCACGTGCACACCCCGCTCATGTGCACGGGCAAAAAAAACATAAACCCCGCAACCCCTCCCTTCTTCTTTGCTTTATAACTCTTTATATATTTAAGCTAGCATAATGATTTTGACTATAGACTTTATCTATAAGTATTAGAGAATCGTTTTCTTTAATTGGATTTCTAATTATATACTCTTAGCATGCCCTAATAACTTCCTAACGTTAAGCTGCTTGCTAGCTATATCTATAGTATTCTAGGTCCAAAATCGCCCTAGTAATACTATTAGCATGCTAGGAATGGCTCTAGTTAATAGTGATAGCTTCTTTTTAGGCTAGGTATAAGATTATCACTTGGCATAAGTATTTAAAGGCTCTACAGGTTATATAAGCTATATAGAAAGCTTCTATTAGACTATAGGTAGTAGGATCTACTACTATAGACAAGCCTAGATTTTTTAAGCTATACATTTAGAGGCAATTAATATAGCTAATTAAGATAATTAGGGTTAAATTTATAGGAGAAAATAAGTATAAAACTACCCTTTTTAGCTATCCTCTATATCTAGCAGGCTTCCTAACTCGCCGTCTAGTTATAGCCTTAGAAATCAGGCTATCTATCTCCTTATTTAGCGTACTTCCTGCTACTACCCTTACTTTGCTCCTAGCAATTAGCGCTTTCTTAGGGGTCTTTTTTACCTATATCTATTCTAATTCGATAGCTTTTTTAGCCTCTCTAGCAGCCCTTAATACTTTACTATATGCTTTTTAAGCTTCCTTTTTTTCCTTATTTTTTACTATTATAGCTACTCTTTACTCTACCTTTAGTTACTTCTTTATAGCTTCCTTTGCCTTTCTCTCTTTATTATCTCTCTTCTTTTGATTCTTCTCTTCCTTCTCTACTACTATAAGCCTAGCTTTCTCTTCCTTATAAGCATCTGCATATTAAATCCTTCTAGAGCTAAATAGCTTAGCTGACCTACTTTCTTCCCCTACTAAATTTAGTCTTTTCCTATACTACTACCTCTCTTTCTCTACTTTATGCGTATTCTCTAGGACCTTATTCTTATACTTAAGAATACTATATTATATAGAGAGCTTTAAATGAGACTTAAAGAGTATAGTAAGCATGCCTAGGTTAGGTAATATCTAGAAGGTTTACTAAGCTTTATAGATTAATATATAGCTTTTAGGGACATATAGACGCTTAATAGCGATTTCTAGGGCATTTAGACGCTTAATTGCATCTAAGACGACTCGTAGTTTAAATAGCTAGAGGCTATATTTAGCCTAAGTAGAGTATATATTATCTTAAGTAAAAGACGCCTCCTATACTACTTAAAAATCGTATAAAAAAATCGTTTTATCATATCTACCCGACTGCCTATACTATAGCGTTATGAGTTATAAAAGGTCGTATATTAGCAGGCTAGTAGTCTAAATAAACCGCGATCTAGGGGTTATAATCGGTGCATTAAGTATAGGGGCAAAATTAGAAAGATTATACTATATATATCATACTTCTTAATAAATGCCAAATTGATATGACTTAAGTAGCTATCTACTATTAGAAGGCGCCTCCTTCCCTTAGCTCTCTCTTTAGTCTCTCGATTAAAGACTTTTATTAGCCAAGTGAGGCTAAATGTATAAGTAGTCTACCTATTCTTACTAGTACTAAAATAAACGTAATCTTCTACTTATATATCTATAACCTACATATCCTAAAGATTACCTGACTTCCCCTAGTATAGTAGAGTAGGTATACTAGCGTCTCCTATAGCTGAGATAAAAGCTAGGAGGCTAATAAACTCCCTAATTCTATCTTAAGTAGCTTAGGTTATTCTACCTAAATCATATACTTCTTTGCTTATAATCTAGTATATCTTTCTAATAGTACTAAGCATAAAACCCTTCTTATCCTAATTATAAACGTTTTTAGCTATAATATGATGCTTCTTAACTATAGACTAGTACTAGAGGAAAAACATAATATATTAATACGTGATCTAAAAAATATAATTACTTAATAAAAAATAATACAGTTAGCTTACTAGGCTAAAGAAGTGCTTATATAAAGGCCTATATTTGGATTTATAGTAGTTATTATTAATATTTTTAAAGTAGATACTTAAAAGTCGGTCTATATATTATATGATAAAAATAGTAGTCTAGTTCTTATTAACCTACTTCCTAATTATCTCTTCTACTAGATTCTTAATAATCTATAATATAGGAGGCATCTTATAGTTCGTAAGATAATTGATATAGCCTATTAGGACCTCTTCTTATATAGTTATGAGGTATTAGTAGCTTTTAGATAAGAAATAGGCATAGGAGCGAGTTTTGCCTTAGGCATAATAGGAAATAGTAGAACGCAAGAGATCTAAAGATCTAGTAGCATAAGAAAAGTCCTTAAATTCCCCTGATTCTAACCTATTAATCGCTTTTTAGATATAGTCTTCGTAGCTCATTTTATATTAAAGTTTAGATGAGAAAGTAGGGTGGATTTTACGATTTTTCTCGCGTGCACATGAGCGGGGTGTGCACGTGATGTGGAAAACGAGTAGCCCGTGCCCGTCTCTATTATACGAAGTATGTTCATAGTAACGCTATCGGGCGGGCAACTTGCCGCTCCGCTCTACTTATATTAGTACTTAGACTTGTTATCAAGAATCCTAATCAAGCCTATCAATCCACCCATCAATTCTGGGGTTCCCCAAAATCTACTTATGCTTCTATTAAATCTACTTAGGTTAAACCTAATCGCGAAAGACATGACGCATGTATATTAGAGGGGGTGGCAAATTGCAGCCCGTGAAAGTAGCTTTTTCGTGATGCGCTGCAAAGTGTATAGATAGACTTTTAGTGATAGCAATAATAACAACCCTCGAATACCAGGTACTTTAGCTTTCATATAAATTAGGTGGCCCCTGAGGTACCCGGTATTTAAGCACTGCGTCCACATAGACGCGGACATGACACTCCGCATGCACGCCATACGTTATGTTCCCGAATCGGCTTAACCTAAGTAGATTTAACATGTGCATAATTAAACCTAGATAAACCCCAATCCTGGGGATCTACTTCAGAAAGCCTGTACGTAATGTAGTGACATGTTACGCAAGTAACCAGAGTAGTTGATTATCGTCCAAAGATTAGGAAGGCATGATTCTAGAACGCCTTGATAAGAAGTCTGATGTGACCCTCCATCAGTACGACGCCGATGCTGGTAAGCTGTGTAGATAAGAAGTATATATGATATGAATCACACAAAATAACACCCATTGAATCAGCTTATTTTGATCCTTTAGTTCACTCCACCAGCTCTAAACTTATCTGAATTCTTCAACATGTCGCAAACACAGATCGAGCCTATATTCAGGTAAGACTCTTTCATACCATGGGCATTTTAAGAGTGGTGGTTCACTCTCTCGACATCAACCACTCTTAAATTACTATTGAACTCTGAGGAATATTGTTCAGTTCCCAGAACCAAGCATAACAAAAAACTGACTTCGAGATTCTGATCTTTAGTCAAGGGGTTGGTTATGGAGTTGTTGTTGGACTGGGAGCAGCTTTCGCAATTGGAATGTCAATGGTATCTCTTTTTCTTTCCAAATACTTTGCGGAGAAGCAGGATTCGGAGATGTTTATGACCGCCAAACATTCGGTAAAAACTGGGTTGACAGCATCTGCTGTTGTCTCATCATGGACTATCGCTACAACACTTCTCAGCTCCACTTCATGTAAGTGGTCTTCCCCACCAAGAAAGACCAGGGAATCCATATTCAATAGGGGAACATGGTTTTTGACCTGGGATTTTGCTTATACTTCCCTAGATGGGTACTCTTATGGAGTTTCCGGACCCTTCTGGTATGGCGCAGGAGCCAGTGTTCAGATCTTGCTTTTCTCGGTTGCCGCCATAGAGTTGAAAAGAAAAGCACCCAATGCTCAGGTATGCCACCCAATTATTTATGATGCAATGCATGACTTGTCTAACTATCAAGACTTTCTTGCAAATTGCTAAACACAGATATGGAGCTCCTGCACATATTGTCTTGTCTTGTTATTCGTTACTTTATCAAACCATTACTAGTGTTAGCTTGCTAGTGGGTGGAAGTGCGGTATGAAACTCCTCTGAGCATTTGAGATCTCCTATTCGGACACCTCTAATAGTATTTCAAACGCCTTGCATCTGACAATACTGATTCTGGGAGCGTTTAGGTTTTTAGTATACTTACAGGAGTCAATCGTGATGCGTAAGATAAATGGATTTCTTCAAATCCCACTTCCTTGTTCTATCATATGCTATGCCATTTACTCAACGTCTCTTGTTTTTTTTACTCTTAACGTTCGGCTTCGCCTACTCTCGGAACACCCTTAGACCAAGAATTGACAATTGGTGTAGGCTTTGCTTTTTGTTCCCAGTCGGAGTAGTAAGTATACCCGACGAGAGGAGACGAAACGAGTCTAATGCTATTACAGGTGATTTATACACTCTGCGGAGGGATCAAAGCCACGTTCCTGACAGACTGGGTATGCACTCCCAGCTAGCCTGGAGCAGTTATACGCTGCAAACCAAATGCTGAAAGATATAACAGGTCCACACAGTTGTTATCTTCGTGATAATGCTGATGTCAGCCTTCGTCGTATATTCGACCTCCTCGGTAATCGGCTCAAGTGATAAGATGTGGGAGCTTCTTACCACAGCGTCTGAACTTCATCCGGTAGAGGGAAATGCCGAGGGATCGTACCTCACAATGCGAAGCGTTGAAGGGGGGTATATTGGACTTGTTTTCGTTGGTGCCGGATTTGCTGCAGCGGTAGACTCTCAGCTTTTTCAAAAGGCGATAGCATCAGATCCAGCTGGCACACTTGGTGGATATCTTCTTGGTGGAACGTCTTGGTTCACTATCCCTTTCGTGCTTGCCACAACTTTTGGCTTGACAGCTGCAGCGACGGAACACTTACCATCGTTTCCTACGTATCCTAATAGGATGAACTCGTATGAGGTTGCTTCAGGACTCGCAATGCCGTACGGGGCTCTTTCTGTTATGGGCAAAGGAGGTGCATTCGCAATTCTGGCAAGTCAAAATCTTTCTGTTTTTTCAGCTTGCAGAGAAAGTCTAGCGAAGCCATATACTAATATGCTGGACAGCTTATGGTATTCATGGCAGTAACGTCAGCTATGAGCTCAGAAACAGTTGCAACAACGGCATTATTGACATATAACTTTTATCAATCGTATATCAACCCGAAAGCAACTGGAAAGCAGCTCCTTCGATTCTCCAACTTCGTTGTCCCTGGATTTGCTTTGGTTGCGTCGAGTATCGCAGTTGGCTTGAACCACGCAGGCTTCTCAGTGAGCTTTCTCATCACCATCTCAGGGATTCTAGTTGATTCTGCTATTGTTCCCATGGCGTGCACCATCATGTGGTCGAAGCAATCAAAGTTCGCCGTCATTGCTTCCCCAACGATAAGTTCAGCATGTGGGATTCTTGCTTGGCTTCTGACGGCAAGATCAACCGAGGGAGTACTTACAATTGCTACTCTCAGCACGAATTTGCCACTTGTAGCTGGGAATATGTGCTCGCTCTGCGCACCACTAGTTCTGACGCCGCTATTCACGTTGATCAGACCCGAGAACTATGACTTTGAAAAGTTCAAGGAAGTCAAAGCGGCAGATGAATATAAAGATGGGGATGATGATAGAGTTCAGGAAAGTGATATACAAGCGGAATACGAAATGGAAGCTGCCCGGACTCATGACGAAAAGAACGAGAAGATCTTGTTCCGAGCGAGGAAATGGGCGATTATTGCAAGCATTGTTATGACACTGGCATATTTGATCCTCTGGCCCATTCCAATGTACGCCACAAGTTACGGTAAGCTGGGACCTTTGAGCACCTCCATCCACAAGTTCACGAGTCTAATTTGTTTCACTATCCAGTGTTCTCGAAAGGGTTCTTTAAAGGGTGGATTATAGTGGTTTTCTTGTGGGCTTTCTTTGCTGGTAGGTCACAATTGCAGCTTTCATTTGAGTATATAACTGATAACACGAACAGCGGGGACTATCACTTTGCTTCCAATATGGGAAAGCAGAGATTCTCTGGCAAAGTTTGCAAGATATATCTTTAGCGGCAAAATTTCCAAAACCAACCCTCAAGTGACTATTGGCATGCAACCAGAAAATGATTTTTCCGGATCTGTAGTAGAAGGTGTTTTGGAGAAGAATATTGCCAAGGCTTCTGACTAGGGCATTTAGCCAGGCCTCCAACGAGAGACACGCAAAGGCTTCGGTATATCTGCAGAACTTTCTGGCCAACGACCAATATAGGGCAGAAAGGATGAGTTGGACCCGAGTTGACGTATTTGGCTGGGAGTACCGAGCATGTTTTGCGAGTAGCAACAAATTATTTAAGACACTCGTTTCAGTCACCGAATAGTATTTTTGAGATTGATAGACTGTATGAAAGCGTGTTGGCAAAAGAATGAAATATACCAGTTCAAGTTAGCAACCATGCATTACATATTGCTTCCTGCTGCCGAAACACAAGATCATAAAATCTTAGCAAGACTGATTTGACGTTATTGCATACTCACTAATTAGGTATTTCTCAGACTCCCTCATATCTCCAACAACGCCCTGATAACGAAATAAGCGCCCACAGAACCGACCACCATCGCCATCACAAGCCCTCTACCCTCCCACGTTGTAGTCAAATACATCGAGTAACCCACCACCAACTCGAACAACCTCGCTCTATCCCGTTTACTCTTCCAATCGATATTGATCTCAAACGGCGGATGTATCCTTGGATCATCGCCCTCTTCATCCTCAGACGGAGCTGGTATTGGCACCAAAGGAACAGAAACCTCGAGTGCAACGGCACGATGGTCTGTTGTAGGTTGTAATGGGAGAGCGGAGTATTTATGTGGGGTTATTTTGAGGCCGGGGTTGGAAGAGGAGAGCCACGTGGGAATGTCGAGGTATAGGATCCGATCGCACCAACTGGGCCATCTGTGCTTTGCCCAATGCCACGCTGATAATTCTTCATCTATCTTAAGATACGGTTCTTCATGATTATACTTGTAGGTTGGAGGAAAGGTGACCTTTGTCTCGGTCAAGCCATGCAAGGTCCTGCCTGCGTGGCGCTCGCGGTTGAGCTGGTCGGCTAGGAAGAGTGTAGAGTAATGCTGCTCCGAGGAGGGGTCGTGGTGTGGTTGTGGGAAGGTTTCTAGGTGATCAGTGGGGGAGGGTTTGATTGTGGAGGTGCGATAGTTGAGGTCGCCGGCCACGAAGAGGTGTGAGGTTGGTTTGTAGATTGAAGCATCGTGGGGGGATATTGAAAGGAGGGGACGCTGTTCTCCCGGAAGTGAAGCCGCGTTTTGCTTGCGGTCCGCAGTTGTTGACGAAAAGACGAGGCCTCGAACTATGTTCTTCCAATCCTCGTTTCGACGTAGTACTTCGTCCTCCATTGCGGCTAAATGTGCAGCTACAAAGGTCAACTCCGTGGAGGACCCTTTGTCTCTGTATGTGAACCGTACTCCCACCGCGCCCTTATTTCCCATCTCTGACATTCCTACTCCAACACCCGCAGTTTCGATATCTTGTATTGCTTCTGGCTTCTTGGCGATTACCATTATTCCTGTTATACCAACGTTCCGTGCAGATACCGGGGTGTATATTGGCGCATTGTCTGTCGCGCCCGATGCTTTACGCGCCGCCTTTTGGACCGCATGGTAAAACCTTGAAAAGTAGGGGACCAGAAAAGATCCGCCGATTAATCCATAGGGTATGGGAGCGAGTTCTTGCAGAGAGAGGACGAGAAGGTCGGGCAGGGCGGGGCTTGTGAGGCCGGAGAATAGTTGAGATGCAAAGGCATCTACATCGATAGCAGATAGACCGCAATTGAAAGTCAAAATGTAGAGGCTGAGGTCAGCCATCGGAGGGTTAGTGGTAGTCGCCATCGTCAGCTCATTGCGAGGTTGACTTGATGTTCTAGAATTGTAGGAGTTCGTTGGGCACAAGAGAGGTCAAGAGATAAATAAGCTGGAGCTTCAGACGTCATGAAAGGGCACGCGCCGTGCCTGTTGCGGGGTGAACCCCTGTCCTTCAGGCTAGGTACTAGCGCTTAGAATACTGAAAGCAGCCAAGTTTATGCAGAGCAAAAAAAGGCCGAAAGCTGAAAAAATATATATGTTCCAATATACTTCTATAACATGCAGGAATGTAAAAAACCAAAAAGAAAACTTAATTGGATGCGTTCGCCGGGAATCGAACCCGGGGCCCATCGAAATAATGGATATACTAGCCTATTAGGCATATTGTATAGCCAATTGGCAACGATGGATTTTACCACTAAACCACAAACGCTTTGTGTTATGTTTTTGATTGTTTCGCACTTGTTTTGATATATATATCATGTGCACTAAAAATTCTTTCCGGAGCGGGTAACTTCGGCGGAGCCATTCCCAGCTCCCGTCAAGTCTACACAGACTTATCTCTAGGGTATATGGTTTAGGAGTTTGACAGGATGGAACGAAAATAAATCATTCAGAGAGGTGAAATAATGTAGTTAGTGTTCCTGTTAATGTCGGACGCGATCGATGGGGTATTGACAAGGATGACATGTGGCCCGGGGCCCAAAAGCTTATGGCCGGACTCGCTTATGGCAACGATGGATTTTACCAATAAACCACAACAGCCTTGTGTTCTTTCTTAGCATATAGTACTCAGCCTGTGGCCTCGCCGCTTTTATGACTCGCTTCCGGGTTCCCGTTTCCTGGAAACCCCTTTTACGAAAGGCAGCCACCTAAAGTTTCGACGTAAAAATACGCGTAATGCATAATAATGTTCCGGATAACCATCTAAAGTGATATGGATTGAAAATAGTGCCGAGAACTGCCCTCTTTTAAGGAGATATCCTGGTGGAAGACCTATCAAAGTAGCTGGTCTAGCTATGTGAGCCGGAGCCGAAGCATCTCTATCTGTGTGGAAGCTGTTCGGTGAACATATGCTTCTCTTTAAACAAATCTTAGATCTTCATTGAAGTCAGTAGAAATTATAGTATAAAGTCCGAAATTGATAATCTTTTCCTTACTTACAAGTTACCATCAAATCGACGCTCCAAATATCAATTTCCTTATTCCAATATATTCTAAGCACAATCTCTGGCGCCCGTTAGAGATCTGGCATAACTTCTCCAATCTATTTCGCTAAGGGCAATCTCAAACGTGGAACTGTGCGCGGCTGGAAATGTAGGAAGGGGAGCAAGAGCTATTTGGGCAATGCTACCGGTAGTTGCTCTTTTTCCATTGGGTACGAGATACTCTCCAGGGCGTATCTATGAATGTTGTATCTCAGGAGAACATTCATAAGAGAACCTAGGGTATCTTAAAGTCTACATTCGTAAACATTGAACCTCTTTCCGATTATTCTCAAAGTTCATTCTTAGGCACGTGATACCTATTTAATCGTTAGACTTGTCAAAGTGCTTTGCATCCTTAATGCCGAATCCTTATACTAAACACAAACCTTATCTCTCCTCTGACTCAACTAACCATGACTCTGGACAGGATTGAGAGAAAAACCAAAAAAAGAATCCAGCCCCTGGAGTGAAATAGGGGTCCGAAACGAGCCAATGAAATCGGCAAAACACTAGCGCGTCTGACCTGAAGCGCGGAGCGCGGGATGACATCGCAAGGAGAGCTGAAGGGTTGAGTGAATGGATTTAAAGACATCAACAACCTCTACGAGATCCTGTATCCCGTCTCCTGTATCTGCCACGTAGCAGATACCATGAACAATGTTCAACTTCTCCAGCCTTGTGCAGAAGGCCCAATCATTCATTGACCCTACCCAAGCCCTCAACATCTCTCCCTCTGACCGCAATCCTGCCAAATCCACTCTCTTCCGCCATCAGTTTCGTCTGCCCGACTCCCAGAACCCTCTGCAAGAAATCACAGCGGAGATCACAATTTCCCCACCGGTCGCGTACTCCCCGAATGCAACACAAGGCGAGAAGGACAAAGACCGGGACAGAGGGTACCACTATGAGGGAAAACTGCACCTGAGTGAGGCCTACCTGTGCTTCTCGACACAGCCCACTAGCTTTCTGCAATCGGCGAGCACAAGCACATCTTCTGGCTTTACAGGACAGACACATGGTGCTGGACCGGGAGGAAACGGGTTCACACTACCTCTGTGCGCTATCAGACGTGTGGAACGGTTGCATAGCCAACAGTATCAGGTATGCTGCCTTCCCCTGATATCTTTCTGCTCATAGCTGACCCGCGTTTCAGTTTGCATTGGCGATTACGACCTGGAACGGCCTTACCAATAGCTCTACGAACGATACCGCCAAGACCCCTGCCCTACAACAGAAAATAACAATACAGTTAGCTGGGACTCGACAAGCTTGCGAAAGATTCTGTGATGGTCTCAAAAAGGGTCTCAAGGGTGGTGTAGGTGATGTGGGAAAGCTGAAGAAAGTCGTCGCGGAATGTTACTCCGAGTATCTGCTGCAACAAGGCGACACCAAGAAAGATGGGAAGAAAGACAGTGTTCCTCCAGATGCTGGGCTGGGAATGATATTTCGATACCCCGGTGACCACAAGAAGTTGAGGGATAGGAGCAAGATGAGACTATGGGGAGAATATCTGCGAGACTATGGACGAAATGTTACCTTAATCCGACAACCGACTTTTCACAAACTTATCCGCGTCGGTCTGCCAAATCGATTGCGTGGGGAAATATGGGAACAGACATCTGGATCGCTGTTTTTGAGACTAGAGAACCCTATGTTGTTCGCAGACACTCTGGCAAAGTATGAAGGTCGCGAATCTCTTGCGATTGACGAAATCGAGAAAGACTTAAATCGAAGTCTTCCCGAATACCCTGGGTTCCAAAGCCCTGAGGGTATCGGCCGGCTCAGAAGGGTCCTCACAGCATACAGCTGGACCAATGAAGAGGTTGGATACTGTCAAGCTATGAACATTGTGGTCGCGGCGCTCCTTATATACATGTCCGAATCCCAGGCATTTTTCTTGCTCTCCGTCCTCTGCGATCGGCTACTCCCGGGATACTACTCAACAACCATGTACGGCACTCTACTCGACCAGAAGGTATTCGAATCTCTGGTGGAAAAGACTATGCCAATCCTTTGGGATCACCTGGTCAAATCTGATGTTCAGCTCTCCGTTGTATCACTGCCGTGGTTCTTGTCACTGTATATCAACTCCATGCCTTTGGTATTTGCCTTCCGTGTTTTAGATGTTTTCTTTTTAGAAGGTCCAAAGGTACTGTTTCAAGTTGGACTAGCCATTTTGCGTATAAACGGAGAAGAGCTTCTAGACGCTGCCGATGATGGAGCTTTTATATCGGTCCTGAAGTCATACTTCTCCAAATTAGACGAATCGGCGCATCCAAAATCCGAAAACGCTAAATTACGAGCCGTCACACGTTTTCAAGAGCTCATGGTTGTAGCATTCAAGGAATTTTCTGGTATTACTCAAAACAGCATCACCGAGCAACGTATGAAGCATAAAGATAGTGTTTTGAACGGCATAGAAAGCTTTGCTAAGAGGACTTCGATACGAAATCTTGGACCCGACAGTAAGCGACTCAGTGTTGACGATCTTGGTTCTTTGTATGACCGATTCTATGGAGTGCTATACGAGCGCCAGCAACGAAGTCAGATAATAATGGAGGAGACCGAAAGACGGGACAGGGCACAAAGAGCCAAGGCTGCAGAGGTTGTGACAGGCTTGTCCGAAAATCAAATTGTGGAAAAAGGACGGGTAGGACTCGGGCCAAGTCCTACGCTCATGGATTATGACGGATTCCGAGAGTTCCTTGCGGGTATGGCCAGATGGGCCATTACAGACTCGCCAAGTTCTCCAGGGAAAGATAATACTTCAGAACCGGAAAAGCACTCTTACTTTGGCAACAGCGTCAGACGGCGAGAGATTTCACTTTCACCCTGGGGCTATGGGAATCCTGAACCAGCCGATCACGAGTTTATGCAACGATTATTTCGACGTTGGGATGTGGATATGAACTCAGCTTTGACCCTTCAGAATGTCGTCACGGGACTCGCACATATAAAAGGGAAGGGGGATATCATGGGCAGTATCACATATTTCTTTGAGCTTTACGATGATGATGGAGACGGAAAAGTTGACCGGGAGGGAATTCTACGTATTTCGGAAGCATTGCTTTTCCTCTCACGTCGGGGTCTAGAGGGCTCTCTTACTCCATCCACCTCGATGACGGGCTTGAGCGAGTACGAGGCTGACAATCCCAACCCCTATCAACCGGAAGGCATGCAAGGAAATACGAACGAGCGATTCTTGAGTAGCGTCAGTGCCTTCATCAGGCGTTGTTTTGAATATGCGGATCCTGATCATCCGCAAAACCAGGTGACCGAGGTCGAGGAATCTGCTTCAGACGGCTTGGCTGATCCTGACTCTTTTGGAATCGGCGATGACAGCGATGAGGAGGAAGATCTTCTAGATCTTGGCGATTCTTCGCCGACGCGGGGCAAAAAACCAACTGGCATTCCAAGTATACCCGCTGCATCAGATAAGTTGGATAATAGGAATCGCAGCGTGTCGAAGGCCCATGCGGAAGCTGCAAATGCTGCTCTCGACCCGTCCAAACCTCTCCATATCACGCTACCCACTTTCCGCATGGTAGTACTTGCCGATGAGCTCCTCGAGCAGTTCTTTGAATCTTCATTTCCAGCTTCCTTCCGCATCTCCGATAAGATGGTCACGCCCGCCTCATCATCGGCTTCTAGCCTTACCACGTTCGCAAGCATCGGCTTCGGTCGATCAACTCCTCAGCCCAGTGTCGGCGGTACCAGTTCTGCCGGCCTCGTGCCACCTGGTAAAGGCCTTCGCGGTGTTCTGGACAACATTGTAACGGATGGTATGCGTGTTGCGGCCGAGGTTCGACGGCGCATGGACGAGGCCCAGAAAGAGCTGGAGCAGAACGCCGTCCATAGACCCGATGATGACGAGGACGACGAGGAAGGCTACGATGAACCTCGGACGCCGGGTGGCAATGCGGAACGCAGTGTTCGTTCCGAGGATAGAGATCTTTTAGAAGGCGCGGACGCAGAGGCAATGAGCCTCCGAGGCCCCGATGCTGTCTCTGAAGTGAAACAACAAGCTTCTCTAAGCCCGACTGCCACTGCTGGTCGTTCTCGGAGTGCGAGCGTTGCGTCTTCCAAGGTTATAGAATTTGAGCGTTGAGTTGCGAACAGACTTTGTATTGTGTTTTGACAATGGCGGTTGGCCAAGACAGGACATTGGAGTTTCAGGAGTCGTCCTTTGAGTTGGGCATTAGAAGCGGGTATCATGGGAGGCGGGCGATGGGAATATCTATCTACATCACGATTGTGAAATGAGACTTTGACCGATTTTCACTCCACATCTCCACATCTCTACATATACACATAATTATCCTCAAATCCACGAAGTGATACACTATCACTTGCCATTCAACCCTTAACCTTTCACATTGCACTACAACTTGATGATAATAATACTAATTCTATATCATGATGTTCTAAATGGATCTTTCTATAATCTCTTTTGATGACTTTTATTTCGAGAGCTTTTCTTATACTCTTTGTAATAACTTATCTGTATCTCTCAACAAGAGGTACAGCGTAAGCCAAAAGTTAATTCTTCTACCAGGTGCTTAATTGTTTGTCGGCGTGCTTATACTTCTAGACCATGGCAACGGCAATGACACCTAGATCATAGGCAGCAACATACTCTTTAAAATCGCTATTTCCGGTGGGGATGTCATAGACTTTGAGGCAATTCTGCCTTGTTCAGCTCTGGTACCTGAAATATTAGCAGACTCACAAGATATCCTCGATCGACGATACTTATATCTCGCAAAGGGTGCTTTGCTAAATTTGAGGGGGCTCAGACAGGCAAGGAGCGCATAATGCAACCTGGACCCTTCGATTCGCTCAGTACTTGGTATCTGCCTAGAAAGAAGTCTACCTTTGTCCAACACATCGCTTAGCGCTCCTGCAATGTGCGAAGTCTTACGCCTTCACGGGTGTATAGTTGGCTCTGCTCTCTCCACAACTTCCTATAATGCAGCCACAAAAATTCAACCCAAAACGCACATCTCCTACAAGATGCCCCTGTATTGGACCACCCCTGAATCACGAGAAGCCCACCGCATCTACGATGCCCCAATGATCGCCCCGCAGTAGATCTTCAAGCTGCATGCGAGCTGATATTTACCTTCGGGTGTGCCCTTCGAGCCGCCTCGGACTTTATGAAAGTTACATTGCCTTATCCACGAAGGTGGCATACCTGATTTATGAGCCAATTAAGCTTCTGTTTGACTTTCTATTGCAGCAATTATGCAGTGAGAATAGCAAAGCAGATCGGCGATTCATTTGGTTGGAAGGCTAAAGCTGACATGCAGATACAGGTTTCATAACGACTGCCGGCCCCTACGAATCGAGTATCTACCTCCGTACTGCGAAGCATTACATAATTTGTGGTTATTTACCAAAATTAGATACTTATAAATTTTGATTACTCAATCTAGTTCATGCAACTTAAATCCTTATAGACAAACTTAGGCCGGCCGGGTACTACCTCTAAGCTTAGCAGGTGGATATTCTACCTAAGAACAAAGCGGCGGGCGTTTACCTAAAAGCCTAAGGTATGAGGATGTTTTTTAAAGTCTCTATTTATGACCTGGGGTATGATTAATCCTAGTATTCAGATTGTAATCTTAGAGCTTTATACCCTACGACCTTTTAGAATCAAGACAGATACTATGCTAAGGCAGCTAGCTATTAGAAAATATCTTTCTCTAATAAACAAGAGCTTTATCATAACGTCAAATGTCTAATACCGGACCCACTAAGTTGTTTATGCCAAGGATCTCTATGTTTCTTGATAAAGGTATAGGGCAGTGTATGAAGGTCGAGTGGTACAGTAGGGTAAGCGGCCCGCTTGATGGTGGGAGGCTGGACGCTGTGAGTCGCCAGGTCGCGCTGACAGCATGTTATGTATCACCTGAATCCACTGTACTGTACAACATACCTAACTATAGATCTGAACTGGATGGGGGATGCTGTTGTCAGCCCGATTGAGGCTTAGGAGCGTGGTACAGCCGCATAAGACTTGCGGGCATTCCCATCGCGCTGATTCTCTCGTTGAGCTCGAGCAACAATCTCATCCGTCAGATTATTCATTAGCCTTAACTTGCACTTACAACACTGAAGAATTGGGCAAAACAATCTAAATTACCACCAAAGACCCGTTTCGCAGGCCATCATCATGGGCTTCGACATCGCTCATGACTCTCTGCAAGAGACAGCATTTATTGTGGCTGTCGTAGGAGTATCGTTGTCCATCATAGCCACTTCCCTCCGCTTCGTAGCCACGAAGCGCTCGGGCAGAAAGCCCAGCTGGGAAGATTGGTTCGCAGTCCTAGCTACGGTCTTTTTCATATTCTACGTGGTGCCGTTACTATACAGTGAGTTGCTCCAATCTACTACTGACATCTTGACCCATTGTATACTAGAATCAAGCTCACATTGGTGCTTCCCAGTCTTGAGAATCATGAATGGCAGGAGTGTCTTGAAGCTGCATAAAGAGGATATCATTAAAATTACCAAGGTATATAAGCCCTATGGTTCATTAAGGTATTACACTTCTTTCTAAAAAAGACGATCGCATAGGGCGGATACGTTATGGCGGCTCAGTTCTGCATGCAGCAGTTGTTCGCAAAATTCAGTCTTCTCTTCTTATACTATCGAGTGTTCTCCGTCAGTCGGCCATTTGTCCAATGTGTTTGGTTTCTCGGCATCGTACAGCTTATGTGGTCTATTGCCACGTATGTTATACACTATTTCGAATGCACGCCACCTGCCAGGCTCTGGAATACGAAACTCGAAGGCACCTGCATTAATTCTCCGGCTTTCCTTGCCGGAGGCGAGACACCCAACTCGCTGATCGATTTTGCACTTGTGGGACTGGCAATCTGGGTGGTACAATCGTTGCAGATGAAGACTATAGTGAAGTTGAAGTTGTCAACTCTGTTTGCCATTGGCGGTTTGTAAGTGGTCCATATTGCATACCTAGATGATCGCTCGAATGAAATACTGACCTGTCAACACCAACAGAGCCGGTGTCCTTGGTTTCGTGAAAATCGGGCAAGGATTCGGCGCTATGAATGCTCAGAAAGTTGAACTTATGGATCCCATCTGGGCAGTAGTTCAGCAAGCCTGTAGCATAATCTGTTGTTGCGCGCCTATCTATAAACCCTTGCTTCCCCAACTCGGTCTTTGGGACAAGCTCCTGTCCTTCGGCAGTCAAACATTCGGCAGCCGTAGATCAAGCGGTAGCAGGAGTAAGTCTGAAGCACAGGCCAGCCTGAATGAAGCGGCCAAGAGCGATGCTTCGGTAGGCAGGATTTGGAAGCAAAATCCGACTCATTGGGTTCAACTCGACGAACGCAGTGCAAGCTCGTCTCCAGTGCGTCAAGAGCCATATGGAGGAATGAGAGAGGAAGTTTGAGCAGTGCCTATTTACTAGGTACTTCATATTAATGCTCTTTGCCTAGTGGAGTTCAGACTGTTCGGTAGTGTAGCTACGAGACTGTCTTGTAGAGTAGGCTATGAAAGAGGGAGTATAGGATTTATACAGATAAGCGCTATGGCCTCTGAAGAATGATTCGCTTGCAACGCATTCGCCACTGCAGATTGTGACATGGACTGCTCGTGACAACTCTGATGTATTCAGATTTTACATATCTGCTTGGGAAACATGAGGAAGCGAACGAATTTAATTTTAATTTACGATGCATTTCTAGCGTACGAAATAAACGTGATTATTAAAGCATAATCGCACTACATGTTCCCTTTCCAGCGTGATGTGCCATAAAGAACTCGTGTGTAAAGCTAACTACCCGACGAGACCACCAATCATAATTGCAAAGCTGCCAACTGTTCAGAAGTCGCAACTCTCGCCGATGGCACATACGTCGAAGAGTCCCGTCTCAGCGAGACCCTTAATTTTCAGCGCCTCCTTAAGCTTCTCTGGGGGTTCCTCCACGGGCTCGCTCGTCAATGCCCACGTGCCCCAATGCATGGCCAAAGCGTTTTTACATTTAGTATCTTGAAAGATCTCAACAGCATCGTAAGGGCTTGCGTGTACTCCACTGTACATCATGCGCGGAGCATATGCCCCAATAGGAATTATTCCGACATTGAATGGTCCTCGCAAGTCTCCAATCTGTGAGAAGTTCGGGTTTCGTGGAAGCTCATCGAAGCCCGGTCCAAGTTCCTCGATCCCCTCCGGTACACACCGGTACCCTGTATCACCGGCAAACCACAAAGACTTGTCGCCAGATGTGATAGCCCAAGATCCCCACAGCGTCTTGTTATAGTCGAGCGGGGTCCGCATTGAACCATGCTGACTGGGAAGAAACGAAACTCTGGCAGAGATACGCTCCGGAGAAGGGCTCACATTCGCATCGTCTGAACCGGCCTTGGAGCTCAATGTTCTTTCCAGGACCATCTCGGCATCATCCCACCAGTCCATCTCTGTCACTGCTTTGATACCATTATCGTGAAACCACTTCGATTCATTCAGGCCAACGAAAAAGTGGACGCGCGGGTACAACTGAACGAGTTCCTTTACGCTCGTGTACGAGAGGTGGTCAGGGTGGTTGTGGCTTATGAAGATGGCATCGAGTGCGGGAAAATCACCCAACTTGCAAGCAGGAGACGAGAAACGTTTGGGTCCCATCCCACTGTATTTCTCCTCAAATACGGGGTCAAACAAGGCACGAAAGCCGGATGGAAACTCGACAAAGTAACTGGCGTGGCCTAGCCATGTTGAGCGGAGGGAGCTGCTGCCGGTGCGCGATGATAGAAAGCTCGGACTGACGGTAGGTATCTGCGCGTTAGAAGTATCTGGAACAGGTAGTTTGCCTTCGGCTTTGTAGCTGGAACTCGAAGTGTTAGCTGGCAGGCCACACTACTATATAAAATTGGACACCCACCGGAAGTAGACGAAACCAGCCTTGAGAAGCGACATGTCCTTCCAACGTCCAAACGACGGGAAAGGGTTCACAAAACCAACAAGCTTGCCGCTCTTGTCCTTGACATGATGCAATCTGGAGTCCTCTGGCGCCGCGCCGGGCTGTGTAGAGACAGTGCAGTTGTAGGTGCTCATGGTGTGGACTGGCACGGAAGGCTGGAGGGGAAGCGCAAGGTACTGTCGAAAGAAGAACTTTGCGAGCAAGTGACGGAAGCTTGAGATGAGAGAGCCCATAGCCTAGAGAGTCCCACGAATGCTTGAAGCACGTCGAAAGGTACCAGAAGAGGTTAAGAAGCGGTTAAGGATTGTGTTGTGAGGGCGATGTATCTCTTTGTTGTTGCTCGATTCACCACAAGGCAAGGCTGAGCTTTTACGTATTATTACACCAACTTCGCTTAACTAGCTCCAATATAATCCACCTGCACCAGGGTCCAATTGTCTTACTCCCTCCGATAAAGGTAGTTTGACTCCCTTTACCTTAGGGTTGAAATAATATGCTTTTAACAGCACACCCCGTTTGTCCAATCAGGTGGCTAGGAATAGTACTTAGACATAGCAGATCATTCGATTACCACCATAAATCCTCACTGTAGAGAACAGCGGGCCTTGATATACTTTTACGCCACACGGAGTAGCATACTGGCCTTTGAATGTGTTCGAAAAGGCTGATCTTAAACTAATATGGTGCAGCTGCGTGAGTATATAGAGTGGCATCAGTACAAGAAGTTGCACAAGTGAGACGGTCAGCGACACCAATCAGGAAGTAATCTGCACACCTACATAACCATCGTGTAACACATAAATCCTTTGGACTTATCGACAGAGATTATACGGAGTTGGGCTAACAAAGTCAGGTCTCAAACAGGGATTCTATCATGAGGCAAAGTCATATATGTTCAGTACCTCAAGCAGGTCAAAAGATACTTTCGGAACAGCTATCTCACTCTCCCTTGGCACAGATTTGTGGTGTATATAGCCTTCTACTGCCGTCAATGATCCAGTCCTCGCTGCCCACAGCAGTGTGAGGATAGAAGATGGACTCCGAATCCCTCGCATCTGTGATGTATCTTAGCTTGGCATAGTTCGATCCATAGAACGTCTCCTGCCATTCGTTGGAACCTCGAGGATACAAAAATGCGTCGGCTTCGTTGAGATACGCATCGGAGCTAGCCGTAACCGCCTCAAATTCCGGGGCGATGCTTTCTGCCAGATAAGGTAGGTCTTTCTGATTAGCATCCCAAACCAAGCAATCGTCCAGCTTCATAGGGAGATGGTGATGCATATGGCAATAGGGCCCCGCCAGTATAAAGCAACAGAGTTAAAGGGCTCCACAGAGTTATCAAGGTGCTGATGTTCTTGTACTGGAAGCGGTGCATCCAGGATTCCATGGATCGGCCGATAGGTCCTCCACGATAGTGTTTATTGACACTTTTAGCTTTGCTAGGCTGTCATCGCTCAACGACCGCGAAGATTCCAGGTTCGCCGCCTCTAGGGGCCCAGTACAGATCAGTGTTTTTCGAGGCGGTGGCAGCGAGGTGCTCGCCGTTGGCCGTGGCAACCTCCAAGACCTGATCGGCAGCCATGCCATATGCAGAGGCGAGTGATCACCTACCTGAGCGGCATCCTAAAAATAACAAAGTGATATATGGCAAATATAGCTGCATCAGCCGGCTTACTTAACAGACTCGGGTGATGTTTTGCAGCGAAGATGTGACTTATGAATGGCGAATATAAGCATACCTGGTAGGCTGGCTTCACCAAGTGACCATGATTTCACGGTGGTATTATATGGAGCTATAGAGCTATAGAATGTATAGGAGAGCTCATTTAGCTGTTCTCCGGGATCAAAAGCTTGTAAGCTAAAGCGGAGTGGATGCTCCATCGTAAAGCTAAGCGGAATGGAAGTGGGTCATCATACGCTTGTTATAACGACATCGAAGCCTTCTAGCTGTACGGAGTAGCTTAAGGTAGGTACCTGTCCTTTTGACAGTCGAAATAATAACTGATTATTTCACTTTTTATATAAGAGATGAGGCTGATGTATAGTACCCACGGTTAATTTCTACTACCCTTGTAAGTCGGCACTATACCATTCGAAACTACGTGCCCCCTTTCATCAGAAGTACTATTGCAGTTCCATTTTCAAGTTCCTTTTCCGTGAGTCAAGCCTACCTGGAAAGCATAGAAGATCTAGTATGATTGAAATTTAACTTATTAAGTTTTATGCTAGAATGTATTCTACAATAAACAGCTGCTATCTGATGAAATAAGATCCGAATATAAAAATATAATACTTCCAAGTATTAGAGTCTAAAGCTTATACTTTTATGCTTGATAATACAATATAAACGAGCTCGCTCATCAGACTTTTTAGGCTTGGTAATAGTCGCTACCAGCCCCTAACATGCGTGTAGCTGTCAGAAGCAGCCAGGTCTGGCTATGCGCCGATCGCTACTATATTCATGTCGTACTGCATTATATTGACAATGCAGTCAGCGTTCACCCGGCAGGCTAAATACTAGAGGAAGCCTGAATACTGGACGAGATGAGTAGGACAAGCATTTGAAAATGGCATGTATTCCGGGCTATTTAGCACAGCCTGATTAGAAGTCAGATCATCATCTTTATATCCACAACTCAATACATGTAGCGTAAGTCTGACGTAAGTCTAGCGTATCACTGAGAAACTCTCACCACCAACTTCTGCCCTCTCACCTCGCCAGCTTGCAGGATATGCAAACCCTTAATGATGCCCTCAAAGCCACCTTGCAGCTCCTGAATTGGTTGCGTCCTAATGTTCCCATTATCTAGAAGTGCCTGCATCTCCTTGATCCAAACCATTCCGAGGACGTGTAGTTCGGGTCTGGCTTTCCGAGTATAGACTTCGTGCCCGAGAACCACATCCACGCCCTGCATTTCAAAGCCCATTACCACCTTGACCTTTACCGCACGCCTTGTGTGCCACGAGTCTTGGAACTCTTCAAGACATGCATACCGTCCTCCGGTGCGGCCCAGAGCGGTAAAGCAGATCGACGCAGATTCAGTATCTGTGATGCAGTCAAGTGCGTGTCTGATGGTGATGCCACCAGCAACTGATTTAATTGTATCGGCGCAAGCCGTTGATGTGTACGAAGCTGTTCCGATCGCCCCGTAATTCATTGCTAGGGGCGCAGATGTGGACGAACAGACAGCTATCGGCGCGTAGCCTGACCTACACTTTTTTTTTAGTTTCTCTTCGAACACAACTTCGGATTTTCTTTCTCGGCTAAGCGCTTCTTCACAAACAGATGGAAACCTGGTAAGCTTACAGCTTCAGAATCTGGATCGCCATCAACCCAGTTGCAGTCGCACCACCATGAATCAGAACAGGAGTCAGCTTTTCCACGGGTGTAGAAGGCAGTCCCGTAAGTCCCAAAGCCTCCGGATCTGACATCGACAGACACGCCGTCCCCCAGCCTACAGCCCCAAGCGCTGCAGCTTGCATATCCGACCAAGAATTTGGTACCTTCAACAGATGTCTGGAATCCGCAACAACCCACTGAGAAAATGCGCCATTACTCAAATTGTTTGGACGGTAAGGAAACACTGCACCGCATATCCTTGTCCCTGTAGATAGCGAGGCAGATGGGCCGGCCCGCTCGACAATGCCGCAGAAATCGCAGCCAGTTGCATTATTTGGCATGGAGAACTGGGAAACCATTTTGTGGTCTGTTGGATTTAGACCCACGGCTAGCACGCGGACGAGAACATGGCAAGGAGATGGTATCGAGGGTACGGGAACTGAGTGAGAGACCGTTAGGGAAAGGCTTGATTCTGGCTGTGCAGAGACGGATTGTATGACGGCTGTCTGGGTTCTTGGCAGCATAGTGTCTGCGGGTGTTGCGTTTAGAAAGGTCGTCTTAGAAATATAAAGAATACCAGAAGGGTCTTGCTCACCGGTGCAGGAATTTGTAGTCAAATAGCCTGTGACTTACAGCTGGGCAGCGGGACTCGTCCATTGCTGCAGGTTGCAGGGATGGAAGAGGCCATACCTATCTATAGTAGAGGTGCGATGCAATTATAGTGTATGGCACGCTGAAGCTGTAGTGCTTACACGCTAAACTCACACAGGCCATACAATTGCCGAAGATCCGCTAAGTTTCCAGCAGGCTAAGGTACCTAGGTACCTACCTAGAGTGCCATGCGAAATGATGCGCCACTGCTGGTAAAAAGGTTCATCGACTCAGCGCTTCAGGATCCTTCTGTCATGAAGACAGTGTCTGCCAATAGATCAACTACCTACCTACCTTATGATCTCGATCTCCGTCTTGTGCGGCTGAAAGTTTAGATGCCAGCAGCCCCAGGGCATGGATCGTCCCCACGCGCTCTTGTGCACCCCGAGGGACCGTCCAACCGGGCTTTGCGCTGAACCAGCACTCTAGGACGGCGATACGGCTCCTGTTAGAACACACAGGGCATGCATTTGCAGTACAGTAGCACCAATCACTGCTCTTCAGTCTGTTTGTTATTTAGACTAGTTCTACGGCTTTCATATTCCAAGCTTGTTAGAACTTAGAGTTCCACCTACAAGAAAACAATCTTAAGAACTCTCAATTGGTATTATTCTTTTTTCTTGCTACATATTATATTTCCCATGGCTAAATCGTCTGCCAGCGAACCCGTCGCCATCATTGGCAGTGCTTGTCACTTCGCCGGTGGCGTCAACAGCCCCTCGAAGCTATGGGATCTTCTTCAAAATCCACGAGATGTGCGGAGTGAGATTCCAGACAGTCGGTTCAGTGCAAAAGGCTTCTATCATTCAAATCATGCGCATCATGGCCACAGCAATGTCATGCACTCATACATCGTCAGTCTTGCAAACCGTCATATTATTTTCCTATTATCTGGTGTTGAAAAAGTCGCTAAAGAACAACAGATTGAGGAAGACATCAGTGCTTTCGATGCCGACTTCTTCAGTATTAATCTAGTTGAAACAGGGGCCATGGACCCACAGCAGCGTATGCTCATGGAAACCGTCTACGAGGCAATTGAAGCAGCGGGAATGACCATCGAGGGCTTGAAGAACAGTGACACAGGCGTCTTTGTCGGTGCGATGTCCGCCGACTACGAGGCCATACAACTTCGTGATATTGACGCCATACCAACCTACTTCGCAACTGGAACAGCGCGAAGTATCCTCTCAAATAGAATCTCTTACTTTTTTGATTGGCATGGACCGTGTATGACCATTGACACGGCGTGTTCATCAAGTCTTGTGGCTGTTGACCAAGCCGTGAAGGCGCTACGGTCTGGTGAATCCAGGATGGCTGTAGCTTGCGGTTCGAACCTAATTCTCGGTCCAGAAAGCTACATTATGGAGAGCAAACTCAAAATGCTATCTCCTGATGGTCTCGGTAGGATGTGGTAAGTTTGTTTCTATGTATTGTTCCAGGATATTATTCTAGGACTAAAGTACAAGCATACGGATTTGAGAGAACAATTCTGACAACACAACAGGGATAAGGCTGCTAATGGTTATGCGAGGGGAGATGGCGTGGCAACCATCGTACTGAAAACCCTAACCGCAGCCATCGCCGACGGAGACCACATTGACTGTGTTTTGAGAGAGACTGGAGTTAACCAGGACGGAGCCACACCAGGGATTACCATGCCCAGTGCTGCTGCTCAACAAGCTTTAATCGAGAGCACATACGCTAAGGCTGGTCTTGATCTCAACCTCAAGACGGACAGGCCTCAGCTCTTCGAAGCCCATGGGACAGGGACTCCAGCGGGAGACCCCATCGAAGCGGAGGCAATCAGCCAGGCATTCTTTGGTCAGGATAAGCAAATGCAACCCGAAAATGATCATCTGTACGTTGGTTCTATCAAAACTATCCTCGGTCACACGGAAGGTACGGCGGGAATTGCAGCAGTCCTCCGGGCGTCACTGGCGATCCAGAATAGTAAAATTCCCCCAAACCTTCTTTTCGAGAGTCTCAGTCCTGCAGTGGCGCCATTCTACGAAAACCTCGAGATTCCGAAGGTCACCCATGCTTGGCCAAAAAACCTCGAGGGACCAAAGAGAGCTAGTGTCAATAGCTTTGGCTTTGGTGGCACCAACGCCCATGCCATTCTTGAGAGCTATGAGGCTGCAGCTTCTGTTGACAGTATAATGACCTCCTCATCAACCTCTGGCCCTCTGTTTACCCCCTATGTCTTCTCTGCAGCATCCGAGAGATCGCTGAAAGCCAATCTCCTGGCTTTTGCTACTCATCTAGAGGAGCAACCATCATACAATGCTCACAATCTAGCCTACACGTTGCGTCAGCGTCGATCTGTGTTTTCGCACCGAATTGCGTATTCATCAGAGTCACTTGACGGACTCAGGACTAAAATTCTCTCCAGTCTTGACGATGAAGATGCAACCGTTGGAGTCAAGGCACGAGGAACAATAGATAACGGCGCTCCCAAAATCCTTGGTATTTTCACGGGCCAAGGGGCTCAATATCCTCGGATGGGAGCAAGCCTTGTGGAACAATCTCCATTGGCTGCTCAAATTATTGATGACCTAGAGTCGCACCTCTCTCGGCTTTTAGATATCGACCGTCCAAACTGGTCTCTTCGATCTGAATTGCTCGCATCATCGTCTCGCGTTCACGAGGCCGCTATTTCTCAACCATTATGCACGGCCGTTCAGATCCTACTAGTCGATCTTCTACGTCTAGCCCATGTCGAATTCGATGCTGTTGTTGGTCATTCATCGGGCGAAATCGCTGCAGCGTATGCTGCTGGCTATCTCACCGCACGCGATGCTATCGTCATTGCGTATTACCGTGGGCTACAATGTCAATACGCGGCGAGTCCAAATGGAAGTGGCAAAGGCGCTATGCTAGCGGTGGGAACCTCACTGGAGGACGCGACAGAGCTGTGCAAAGATGACATGTTCGCGGGTCGTATATACGTTGCAGCCCATAATTCCTCGTCGAGCGTAACAATCTCTGGTGACGAGGACGCAATTGACGAGCTACAAATTATCCTGGACGATGAGAACAAATTCAATCGTCGTCTCAAGGTTGATCAGGCCTACCACTCTTCGCATATGCTGCCTTGTTTCGATCCCTACGTCGAGTCGTTAGACCGCGCTAAGATCAAGGCTCAGAGCCCTTCTTCGTCGGCTAAATGCCTTTGGTACTCAAGCGTCTACAATGGAAGCCCCATAGATCCGGGCATTGGCCCGAGCAATGTTTACTGGGCCGAGAATATGACCAAGCCGGTGCTTTTCGGTCAGGCACTAGCTGCTGCTCTCTCAGGCCACGGGGTACTTGATATCGCTCTTGAAGTGGGTGCTCATCCAGCCCTGAAAGGGCCATGTTCTCAATCTATGTCCGACGTTCTTGGACAAAACATCCCGTATCACGGCTGCTTGGACCGAAAGACGAATGCTGTCCAAGCGATGTCCACCTGCTTGGGATTCCTGTGGTCGTGTCAGGACAACAGCTCGGTAGATCTGAACGCCTACGAGATTGCCGTTTCGAGGAGGGAAGAGGCTCCTTTCACGCTCGTCAAAGGTTTGCCCTCGTACCAGTGGAACCATTCGATTAAGCACTGGCACGAGTCGCGGAGGTCACGACGAATGCGCCTACGCAAGCAACCATTCCACCAGTTGCTAGGTGATGAATCCCCTGATAGCGCTCCCCATCACTTGCGTTGGACGAACGTCCTGAAACCAAGGGAGATCGACTGGCTGGAAGGCCATCAAGTTCAGGGGCAAATTGTCTTTCCAGCCGCAAGCTACGTCTGTACAGCGCTTGAGGCTGCAAAGGTCTTGGCTGCAGGAAAGCAAGTTCAACTCATCGAACTGAGCGACTTCGTGATCCATCAAGCTATCACTTTTGAAAGGGACAACTCTGCCGTCGAGGTTCTCATCGAGCTGTCACACGTCACCGAAGACCACTCGGGTGCTTTGCGGGCCAAATTTACCTACTCAGCTGCTCTTGGAGCTCAGACTAGCGATCTCCAATTAGCAGCAGGCGGAGAAGTGCGCCTTCTTCTTGGTTCATCTTCGCCTGAGATCCTTCCCGAGCGAGGACTGACAACTCCACACCTCATTGACGTGCAACCACAGCGCCAGTATGGATTTATGGAAAGCTTGGGCTATAATTTCACGGGTGCATTCTGTTCCCTGAAAAGGCTTAGGAGAAAGCTTAACAGAGCCTCATGCGAGCTCTCAGTGCAGCCCATGGACACCAACAGCGAGTCACTGCTGCTTCTTCACCCGGCTGAAGTAGATGCTGCATTTCAATCCGTCATGCTAGCTTATAGCTACCCGGGAGACGATCAGCTTCGGACTTTGCATCTGCCAGCGAGCATCTCCAAAATCAGGGTCAATCCTGCGCTCTGTGGCGCGCGCAAGTTTCAGGGCGAAGACCTCAACCTCAGCGTAGACTCGACATGTAATCAGATCGACCGTGCGACACCAGGATCGGGCTTCTTTGGACACGTCGACTTTTACGTCTCCGGGTGTGCCAATGCGGCTCTTCAGGTAGATGGAGTCAAATTTGTCCCCTTCGCCGGCGCTGTCAATGAGGACCGAAATGTATTTCATAAGATGGATTGGGTGCTTGCTGCACCTGATGGTATTTCTGCGGCAAATGGTATTCCTGTAACTCAAGAGGATACCGTCCTCTTGTGGGTGTTGAGCAGAATAGCTTCCTTTTATCTTCGAGATTTTGATGGAATGGTGCCAGCTGATTCCCCTGTGCGGGTGGAGGCACCACTCTGCCACTACTTGAACTACGCCCGCCACATGACTGGCCTCCTCAGGAGCGGCGAGCATAAATACGCCAAGAGAGAGTGGCTTGCCGACACTTTCGACGACATCATGGAGGACGTCAGAAAACACGGGTATGTCTTCTCATCGAGATTTTTGATATAAACACTTATCCGAAATTCCCGGGCAGGTTTTCTGAGAACGCCGATGTAAAAATCATGTTCCTCGTGGGTGAGACGATGCCACGAGTATTCAAGCAAGAGACCACCATGATAGAGCATATGCGAACATCTGGCCTTCTCGATGCGTTTTATACTCATGGTATTGCAACCATGCAATCCTCATTGTGGCTTAGCCACACAGTGAAGCAGATAACAGACCGCCATCCCCATCTGAACATTTTAGAGATCGGTGCCGGAACCGGCGGCGCAACGAAAAACATCCTCAACTCAGCTGGTCAAAGCTTCGACAGCTACACCTTCACCGACATATCGTCTAGTTTCTTCGAGAATGCCGCAGAGATTTTCGCAGCCTGGAGAGATCGCATGGTGTTCAAAGTATATGACGCCGAGCGAGACGCCATCGAGCAGGGGTTTGAAGAAGGCAAATACGATGTTGTTATTGCATCCTTTATTATCCACGCCACAGCAGAGCTATCTAAGACCATGCGCAATTTGCGCAGCCTTCTCAAACCTGGTGGTTACCTTGTTGTCGCTGAGGGTACTAGTGATGGACCGCTGCAATCTGGTGATGGTTTTATCTTTGGGGCCCTCCCTGGATGGTGGCTCGGAGTGGATGAAGGACGTGTACTATCGCCGTTTGTCAACGTCCCTCAGTGGGATGCATTGTTGAGGTGCACAGGTTTCTCGGGTATAGATACGCTCGCACCAGCGAAGCTTTTGGATACGTTCGGCATTGTTCTGTTTGTGTCTCAGGCAGTCGATGACCAGATATCCTTCCTACGCGAGCCCCTTGCGACGGCCATGTCGCTCGTAGCCAGTGCAAGTACTAGAACAACGATTGCCAAATTGGTGATAGTTGGAGGTGTCACTGAATCAGTTGCAAAGATTGCTCGAGAACTCGGATTTATGTTCAAAGATCTTGCCAAACGGGTTGTTCTCTACAAGACTTTGAAAGATGTTGATTACGCCGTCGTCGACGAAGCTTCAACCGTGATCAGTCTGACTGAAATAGACATGCCCGTATTTAAGGAGATGACCTCTCAGGCGTGGCACGGTCTCAGGAACATGTTTAAGACTGGCAAGACGCTTCTGTGGATCAGTACGGGCCGGCTCGCAGATGAGCCTTGGTCCAACATGCCCGTGGGGTTTGGTCGTTCTGCAACAAATGAATTGTCGGAACTTCGTATCCAATTTCTTGATTTTCCAGCACGCGATAGCATCAATGTTCGATTGATTGCTGAGAGCCTTCTCCGTCTCCACTTCGAGGATCTCAATGGCGATGATTTTCTCTGGACCGCCGAACCGGAGCTTGTAATCGACGCAGAAGGGCGTCATCTCGTGCCACGACTTAACCCTATTGCCGCCGCTAATGATCGATACAATTCTATTCAACGCCCGATTCTACATGAGGTTGATGTTGGGACGTCAGTTGTGGAGTTACATCAGACTTCCAATCGCTGCAGTCTCACAGAGATTTACAGATACGAAACTGCTGAAGATGCGGAGCTAGAGATGATGAAGTTACGGACAACCTCCACAGTACTTTCTGCTCTAAAAACTAAAGTCGGGCACCAATTTCTCGCTTCTGGTGTTGATTCAACTGGACGCCGGTATCTTGCCCTTGTTCCTAGGCCTCTAGCTGTCTTTGATATCCTCAAAGAATGTGCTGTATCTTACGATCTCGGAACTCTAGGTCTCACAGAGGTTGATTTCTTGGCTGTTGTGGCTGCTCACCTTCTTTCCTTGGTCGTTATGAAGTCGCTTCTGCCCGGTCAGACAATAGCATTGCATAACGTGTCACCTCTGATTTCCCAGGCTGTCAATATTCAAGCTTCACTCAAGGGCGTTATAGTGTTTTGCACCACAGACTCAGGCAACGACTTTCCAGAACCAATCTCGTGCGTTAGACTTCCTGCTTATATCAGTCGCTCTGAGCTTTCCCAAATTCTCCCAAGCGAGTTGGCCTGTTTTGTCGGGCTTTCCTCTAAAGACCGAACCGAAAACGAGGACAACATCCTCTCCACTCTCTCATACCACTGTCGTTGCGAAACCGCCAGCAGCATCTACTCAATTGATGGCATCGATGCGGGCTTGGCATCTACTGGTATCCTTACTAAGTTGCTGAAGAAGGCGGTTCAATTCGCGCAAGACACTAACAGCCCAAATTTATATCGTAGTAGCGAGACTGTCAGTCTCGCAAATCTGACCACAGAAGAGCGTCCCCGCAATCCTATAGCAATCGTTGACTGGACAGCTTCGACGTTGCTACCCGTACAGGTCTCTAGACTAGACCTCAAACCCATGTTCAAAGGTAACAAAACCTACTGGCTCTGTGGCATGTCCGGCGCGTTAGGCATCTCCGTGTGCGACTGGATGATCAACCAGGGCGTTAAGTATCTTGTCATTACTAGCAGGAATCCCAAGGTCGAGCAGTCCTGGCTCAAGGATCACTTGCGAAACGATGTCAACGTCAAGATCATGTCATGGTACGTTTTATGATTCCCATTGGGTCCGGCATGATGACATTAATAACAAATCTATTTTCCTTTCCAGTGATGTGACCGATGAGAAAGCCCTGAGAGCGGTGCATAAAAGAATTCAACAGACAATGCCGCCGATCGTGGGTGCTCTTACCGGCGCAATGGTCTTGAGAGATTCGTCCATTCCAAATATGCAGTATAACCACGTCATGGACGTTGTTCGGCCTAAGGTTTTGGGAAGTTTACACCTTGATCGAATTTTCCACAATGTCAACCTCGACTTCTTTATCCTCGTCTCTTCTATTAGCTGTGTGATTGGTAATGTGGGGCAAGCCAACTATGCTGCGGCCAACATGTATATGTGCAGTCTAGCGGCCAATCGGAGGAAGCGTGGCCTTAATGCTGTTGCCTTGAATGGTGGTGCTATCATTGGCGCTGGCTATATCACAGAAAGTGACAGGGTGCTCGATCTCACGGTGGAAAGAATGTCGTTGGTGCATCTTTCCGAAGAAGACTTCCATCAGATGATCGCCGAGGCGATAGAGAACGGCCATATCGACTCTCCAAATGGGTCCGAGATCACGACTGGGCTCCTCAGTATTTCGCCAGACTCGCCCAATATTCCTAAGTGGTATTCGAATCCTAAATTTTCCCGCTTCGTTATCCACCGGACAGCTAGCAATGCGGACAAGAGGCAGCAAACAGCTACTGCGTCGATTCAAGATCATCTAAAGACCTGCCAAACACAATGTGATCTGAGTCTACTTGTACAGCAAAGCTTTGGTGATCAACTACGCAAGATCCTGCAGACATCTGACAGGGTCTCTAACGAGGAAATATTCTCTAAGCGGGGCCCGGAACTTGGACTTGACTCTCTCATCTCGGTTGATATACGGTCCTGGTTCCTAAAGAATTTTCAGGCTAACATTCCTGTTCTTAAGATCATGGGCAACGACACCATGGCAACTCTTGTACAGAGTGTTGTGGAGGTCATTCCTGCCGAGATGGTGCCGCAGATGAGCCCATCCGCAGCCGAGGAATTGAACGAGAGTCCAAGCTCCAGCACGACCAGCAAATCTGATACGCCGCCCAGTTTTCAAACCCCTTCGGCTCCTACAACCCTTGCGCCCATCGACTGGGAGGCAGAATGCACTCCGCCGGCTGACTTTGCAACTATACAACTTCTCCCGGATTCGCGGCCTGCCATACCTCCAAAGGTTATTGTCGTCACTGGTGCCACCGGGTTTTTGGGCCATCATCTTCTCAACCTCCTTCTCAAGAAGACATCCACTGAGAGAATACACTGTCTGGGGGTGCGAAAGCTGACCACCCGCCTGCAGAATAAGGAACTTCCGATAGATTCACGCGTGAAATACCACGAAGGAAAGCTCTCAGATCCTCTTCTAGGGCTTTCTGAGCAAGAAGTGAAATCCATCTTTGTCCAAGCGGACGTCGTGATTCATAATGGTGCCGACACCTCTCACGTCAAGAACTACAAAGTCTTGCGCTCCTCCAACGTCGGCTCCACCATTGCTCTAACTCGCCTCTGTCTACCGCGTCATATTCCCATGCACTACATATCTTCCGCAGGTATCGCAATGTACTATAACGGAGACGCATTCCCCGAAGTCTCAATCGCCGGGCCTGGATCGCTGTATCCTGCCTCCGACGGCTCCTTCGGATATGGATGTTCCAAGTGGACCAACGAGCGCTTCCTCGAACATGTACACAAACAATACAGCTTGCCTGTCTGCATATACCGGCCCTCGACTATTATCCGCGAGGGCGTCGACGCCACCACATCGCAAGCAGAGCTAGATTGGGTGAACGCTCTATTGCGATATATCCGCAAAACTAAGACGGCTCCCAAAATCGAGCATAACTGTGGAGCGCTGGATCTTATCCACGTTGAGAGTTGCTGCGCCGATGTGCTAAACCATGTTGTGAGAGGTGGGCCAGGTAAGAAGCTGAAGTACATAAATCAGGTTGGAGATGTTGTGATTCCAATGAATGCCATGCATGATATGGATGCCGACAAGGGGGATCGATATGAATTGCTGCCTCTTAGCGATTGGATCAGCAGAGCCGTGGAGGCCGGTCTGCATCCTGCTATCGCGATGTTGATTCAGGCGATGGATGAGCCAGGCAGACCGGATTACCCGAGGTTATTGAAGGGTAGAGAGGATGTTTGAATGGCTTAGGGCCAATGTTGATATGTTTGTTGATATTGGACGATGCAATGTGAATCTAAAACACCTGGATTGAACATGCAGGCATTTTGCTTTTTAGCGCTGAATTTAGCGGCTCGCTCAACAAGCGAGCCCCTTTTGATTGAAGTGTCTAATGTCCGCAATAGGCTTACAGTAGCGCCACCAACTCGTTTTGACTCTAAAACACATCTCGAACATAAATCTACTACCGCAGAAAGCTAAACATACTACGCTACCACTCATAGGCGGAGCAAACACACAATGCCAAACAAAAAACAATTAGATAAGACAAAACGAAACAAAACATCTTAGAAACAAATCTATGCACCGCACACAGGACTCCATTCATTACAACATCCAACGCTCATGCATTCCCTCCCCCTTCCCCCCTCCCCCAAGCACTCCACTTTCCATCTTACACACACAATCGCTCACCCATCCATTCTCTCCTTGCTTCTCTTCCATAATTCCTTGCTTCAAATCAAAGAAAGAACCCAATAAAACTCACTTGCAGAATCTACAAAGGCATAGGTGCATATGTAGGCACCCCATTGATATAAGTCAACGTCTGGAACACGCACATCATGCCCGTCTTTGACGTCGTAAAATAGTTTGGAGGTAATGACATGGACGTGCATGTGCTGCTGCTTATCTCGCTGATCGTCGTTGAGGCTGGAAGTGAAGTTGAGATTGCGGGGCTTGAGAAAGTGGTGGTCGGGGCCGTGGTCTGGGCGGTGGACAAAATCTGCGATGTGCTCGCTGCCTGGCTGCTCGTTTCGATGAACGTGGGGGACTCTGTTGTGAAGACAGAGGTGCTGGGTATGAGGGAGCTGTTGCGGCTTGTTGACTGAGAATCTCCCGATGATGAAGGTTGCAAGAGGAACTGAGAAGTGCTTGCTTCTCCCAAGCTTGTAGATAGGCCTAAGCTTGTTGCAAAGGCGGTCGATGACAGTTCTACTATAGATGTAGAGAGACTGGCAGCAACGGTGCTGTTCTGTGTCGGCTGAGCAGACCCTAAGGAAGGAACTTGGGATGGGAATTGAGAGGTGCTTGCTTCCCCTGAAGTTGTAGGTAGGCCTAAGCTCACCGTGAACGCAGTTGAGGACAACTCTACTATAGATGTAGAGAGACTTCCATTAACAAGGCTGCTTTGGCTTGTTGGCTGGGCAGCTCCAAAGGACGAAAGCGACGGTATCTCAGAGCTACTCGCTGCTCTTAGGCTTGTGGGAAAGCTGGAACTGGCCGCAGAGGCAGTCGACGGAAATTGAGCAGTGAATGAAGAATTGATGGCAGAGGGAGTATTACTCTGCACTATAGGCTGGACAGTTCCTGAAGAGACTTGCACCAGAGTTCCAGAAGCGCTCCCGTGTTCCAGGCTTGTAGACAAGATCAAGGTATCTGACAGTGACTGAGGTGTTGCTGTTGTTGGCGACCCGAAGAAATTGGATGAGATTGTGCCTGGTAGGTTTGTAGATGGCCCGAGTGGAGTTCCTACTGTCGTTCCTAGCCCTGAGCTTGAAACCGCTTCCACCGTAACAGAGACTGATGCTGTAGGCGGAGAAGTAATGAACTCGGTGTTGGAGAAGAAACCCGAAGTCACGCCATTGGTTTGAGAGGTTATACGCTCGGTCCCGAATGATGTCCCTGTTTCTAAGCTGGAGATATTCGATGAAGTTACGACCAGCGATTGAGAAGCCCCAGGTGAAGTCATCTCTGGTGTAGGCTGCAAGACGGACGTGGTTATTTGCAGGAATCCTGAAGGGCTTGAGGTCGGTGCCTCTGGTATGGACGTCGAGGCGCTTGACGAGGTAACATTCTGCAATATCGGAGTGAACGAGGACGTCGACTGCGGTAAAGGCTCTGTTGATATACCTGTAATCGATGCTGAGATCTCGAGTGTTGGAAGAGCGCTTGCGATCGTCACTGCAATCGACGGAACTGGCGAGCTTATACCAGTACCAGAGACTTGGAATAAGCCAGATGAGGTTTCTCCTGAAGATTGCGAAGCCGTCGGGTAAGATGATTCTGTTGCGATCTGTGACAGACTTGGCGTCAACCCCGTGAATTGTAAAGTTCCAGATAAGGTTGCCTGTGGTACGGTCTCCGTCAATGTAGATACGCCCGAGCTTGGACTTATTTCCACTGAAAGTGAAGGGCTTTCCACGATTGGCTGAGTGGTTATCAGTGTGCCTGTCTCAGATACTTGAAAAAAGCCGGACGTGGTGATTGCCTGGGCTGACGAGGACTCCGAGGCCGTTGGGAATATTGTAGGCGTCGATAACGGAGCCAAACCGGAACCTGAATTTTCTGCTCCTGATAAGAGTGAGCTTGCCGCCAGTGTTGTAGAACCTAAACTTCCTGATGCCGTCGGGAATATTGTAGGCGTCGATAACGGAGCAAGCCCGGAACCTGAGTTTCCTGCTACTGATAAGGATAAACTTGCTCCCAGTGGTGTAGATCCTATACTCGGACTCCCTGATGCCGTTGCAACTGGTAGCAAAACGGTCAAAGTGCCCGATTCTCCAGGAGTGCCCGAAGAACCGGTGGGTATCAAAGAAGCCTCTGCACTCTGTGAGAATCCTGATGAGGTGATCCCCCTAGGTGGTAATGTATTCAACGAACTTATCACTGTTGGCTGAGATATGTCTGATGGACTCAATGTTCCCAACAAACCGCTCTCTACGGCTGTTGTTGATAAGGCTACGAGCGATTGTGAAGCCCCCGAGGAAAGCGTGACATTCTGCTGCGAAGAAGAACTTTCTGTGGGTAATGGCGATCCAGGTGAAACAGTAAAGGTTGGCAGCGAAGATACAGATTCGCTTGGCGTTTGTAGCAGATTACTGAGCGTCTGAGAAGGCGCAGCGGAAACCTGTTGCGAAGGCACAGTCTGTGCTGGAGATACCAACGGGATGGTTGAAGATTGCTGAGAAGAAGCTGCCCCGCTTGAGGTTTGGGACAGTGTACCAATGGTCTGTGCAGCAGTGGCTGTGACCACCAATGACTGCGATAAATTTGTCTCCCCAGAAGATCCTGGTGACGTCGCTTGCGGTTCAGAAGAAGCCGCCCCGCTTAAGGTTTGGGACAATGTACCATTGGTCTGTGCAGCTGTGGTTGATACCACGAACAAATGTGATGGATTTGTCTCACCTGCAGATCCTGGTGACGTTGCTTGCGGTTGAGGAGAGACCACGAAAGATGTCGTTACGGATCCGAAGAACGAGGGAGTCTGGGGCGCTCCTGATTGAGATTCGGAACCGGTAGAAGGTAGGTAAGAAGTCTGTGGTGAAGTTGCTGCCACACCGGTAGAACTGGAGTATGAAATCGGTGTTGACCCAAGCGTTAACGTTTCTGAGTACGAGCTTGTTGTTATTTGCGCTGAATATGCTCCGCTTATCGACTGTGACGCTATGGGTGAGGTAGTCTCTATCGAGGGCACTGAAGACGAAGACACATCGGGGCATTGTGAGGCTAAGAAGTCAAAGTCAGTCCGATCATAGTACTAAACAGCAGGCTTTGGGAGAAAGTGGGGGATATAAACGTACCTTGATAGGAGACAAGTTCCACCTGCATACAATCAACGGGATACGTGGGATCCGATCCATCAAGCAAGCCTTGGAATAAGACGTTGATTTGGCCATCAGGCATTTCGCAAAAGAGAGCGGACCCTCCTTCGAAGTTAGTATTATTCCAAAACAAGTGATCATTTTCAACACCGAATTCTGTAGTAATGTCGCCAGTCGCATCGTGTGGGCTGGGAGCGAACGGCTGCCAAGTAGTTCCGGTATTTGTTGATATGAAATTACCATCTGAGCTCAGCTCGCCGTTCGAGAGCGTATATGCTTCAGCGAAACTGCAGGTGCCCGAAATGGTCGAACTGCTCGGTCCAAGGAAAATCGTATCGTCAACCCGCTGTTCAGGAGGAATGACTCCGTTGAGAACCTGGAATACAATATGTGTGAAGTTGTTTATCGCTGACTCTGATGGAAGTGCTCCTGAAGAAGTCATGGAAAGTGAGGCTTGGATAATCTGCGATGTCTGGGATTGATCAGGCTCGCTGATAGACAAGGACTGGCTGGCTGTAATGAAAGCTGCTGTGGTCGTCTCTTGTGTACTCAAACTACCAGCTGGGGACACCAACGCAGTTATCGATTCGAATACATTACTCTGAGTTCCGACCACGGTGCTGGCCACAATGCTGGTTCCCACATTACTAGATGGCGCAGCGGTCTCCTGTATGCTGGATGTGCGAGCTGCATTGCTGGAGACCACAACTGATGGGGGAACACTAGATCCAATACCCTGGCTTGAAGTGCCCGATGCTGCACTATTAATGTTGCTTGGAAGTAGGAGGGTGGACTGCGAGCTTGTGGCGGCTTCGTTTGTCGATGTTCCATCTGCCGTGCCTGTGATAACACTCGAACCACGGTCATTTGTAGTGCTTGCCGCAGTGCTTGGTTCATTGTTTGAGCCCGATACACTGAAGAAATTACTGCTAGAGACGCCGCCCAAACTGCTCGATGCACTGGCAGTTGGCTGGCCACTTAGGCTAGCAGATGTGAACTCAGTTGGCTGGCTGCTAAGAGTTTCGAAAGTTCCACTCGCGCTTGCTATAGTTAAGAGACTGTTAGATGCTGTGGTGAGTATACCAAGACTCGAAGCAACAGAGCCTGACGGGGTTTCGAGCTGCTGGCTACTGGAAGCTTGCCCTAGCTGTGTCGAAGAATCGAAAGAGAATGGAGAAGACACGGTAGTGCTAGCCTCAAGAGTTTGAGTAGTAGATGGAGTGTATGAGATCGAGTTGAATGCGCCAGAGCTGGATTCTGTCGCGCTTGGTTGACTGCTTAGAAATTGTCCCGAGGATATTGAAGTTGGTACAGAGATGATATATGTACTCTGTAGGTCAATCGAGTTGGAAGGTATAGTAGAAGCAAGAGTCTCAGATACAAAGGCAGATTCTGATATGGTTCCTTGGCCACTCGAAAGTCCGGTCAGAGCCGACGAACTCTGTACAACTGTGGCATATGTACTTGGTTGGCTAGGTAGAAGCGAAGGTATAGCAGAAGTAGCCGTCTCAGCTGCAGAATTTGGTACACTTTGTTGACTGCTCGAGAATCCAACCAGGCCTGTAGGAGTCAGTGCAGCAGTAGTATATGTACTTTGTTGACTAATCGACGAGGGGATGACAGAATTTGCGGCAGAACCAAAGAAGGATGCGGACACACTTGGCTGAATGCTAGACTCTGCAGGAGAGCTAATCGCGGTGCTGGAGAGTATATTGAGTTGGCTGGCTGAGTATGAAAGTATGGAGGATGTCCCTGAAGATTCGGAGGGGAATGCCTGCGAGCTTGTTTGACTGCTTGATTCAGTAGTAGAAGCCGCTCCGGAAAGTGAAATTTGTTGACTGAGCGAGGGAACCACGCTAGGGGTCGCTAGAGAACCAGAGGCAGATGCCGTAAAACTTGGCTGGCTGCTTAATCCAAATGTAGAAGCCGCCCCGGGAAGTGTAATTTGTTGACTGGGCGAGTAGGAAATCACGGTGGGGGTCGCTAAGAAACCAGAGGCAGATGCCGTAGAATTTGACACGGTTTGCTGGCTGCTCGACTCCTGGGGCATAGTATAACTAGCGGTAGCTTGGTTTGAGACTGATCCAGACGCGCTTTGTTGACCACTGGAAGCCAATGTGGTAGGAAATCCGAATGTTTGAATGGTGGAGACAGTGGACGACGCCGCAATATATTGGCTGCTAGAAGCTTGGCTTGGTAATGTAGAACTGGCAGCTTGAGAGGTCGCAGATTCGGAAGCGCTCAGCTCATTGCTGGAAGTCGCGATTTGGATACTGGAGGCCGATACTGATATTAATCCAGATGCGGTTTGCTGGCTACTAGAAGCTTGGTTTGGTATTGTAGAACTGTCAGGTTGAACCGTCCCAGATTCGAAAGCGCTCCCGCTTTGGGTGAACAAACCGGAAGCCGACACTGATGTTGATACCAATGCAGTCTCTTGGCTGCTGGAAGCTTGATTTGATATTGAAGTACTGGCAGCTTGAACACTCGCAGATTCGAAAAAGCTTGGCGTGCTGCTCAGAGGCTGGCTCTGAGGCAAGGAAGTAAGTATCGGTACTGATATTGAAGCCGAGGCACTTGGTTGGCTGCTAGAAGCTTGACTTGGTATCGAACCCACAGCGGTTGAAATATGCGTGGACTCGAAAGTACTTTGCCCAGCACTAGGTATCTGGCTTTGAGTTCCTGAACCGAGAGCAATAGATGGTGTATTTGAGGGAATCTGTTGACTGCTAGAAGCCTGGCTAGAACTAAGAACTGCTTGACCAGACACGGATGCTGAACCGGTTTGCTCGCTGCTGGAAGGCTGTTTCTGAAATGTGGAGCTGGCAGACACCAAGCCCGAGCCAGATACCGAAGCGGATTCAAGTACATATGAGGATGATGTCTGTTGACTGCTAGATGTCTGGCTATATCCAGAGGAACTAGTCTCAAGAGAATTAAATGAAGAAGCTGATACACTTTGCTCACTGCTGGAACCTTGCGTCTGCGCTGCAGAGGTGCCAAGAACAAATCCCGAGAGCGATATAGATGGAGCTTGTTGACTGATAGAGCTAGGGATCTGTGATGGTACAAATGGACTAGCCGAAAGACCTGTGAACGCCGAAGCGGATGGAGTCTGCTGGCTGCTAGAGACCTGGGGTTGCACTGTGGAGCTACCTTCGACAGTTGTTGGAGCGAATGCGGTCATGCTTTCCTCTGTGCTAGAACCTTGGGGTGTAGAACTAATCGAGACAGAAAATGAGGCAGAAGGTTCCAGACCACTACCTGAGAACTGTTGCGTACTCGTAGAACTTGCTGCCAGGAAAGATGGAGAAGCCGATAGCTCGCTGCTCGAGACTTGACTCGAGCTTCCAAGGCTCGCTGTGCTTGGAATAGAAACGACCGTTCCAAGAGTACCCGAGACTGTATTCGAGCTTCCAACGCTTGCTATGCTAGGAACAGAATGGGCCGTTCCAAGAGTACCCGAGACTAAATTCGAGCTTCCGAGGCTTGCTGTGCTAGGAATAGAACCGACGGTTCCTAGATTACTCGAGGCTAGGTTGCTGGGTGTAGAACTTGCTGCGCTAGGAATCGGCGAAAAGAACGTCCCTAGAATACTCGAGGATGGGTTGCTGGGTAGAGAACTCGCTGCGCCAGACGAAAAGAACGTTCCTAGAGTACTCGAAACTTGACTAGAGCTTCCAAGGCCCGTTGCGCTAGGGATAGACGAGAAGAATGTTCCTAGAGTACTCGAGATTGGGTTGCTGATTATGGAACTTGCTGTGGCAATAGCGGACGAAGAGATTGTCAGTTCGGTGCTGGAAAATTGATACGCGGCCGTGGAGCTTCCTGCAAAAGCCGAGGATGAAAATGTTGGCTCGCTGCTGGCAAACCCAGTCGTACCAATAGAGTTTCGTTCGGTAAAAGTAGACGAAGACAGTGTAGAAAGAGTGCTCGAGGCCTGAGCGATAATTGTAGAGCTTGCAGCGCCAAAAGTAGACGCAGAAATTGTAGGCTGGGTGCTCGAACCCTGGTTGATAATCGTAGAGCTTGTAGTACCAAAAACAGACGTGGAGAGTAGAGGCTGGGTGCTTGGGGTTTCAATAGTCGAAGAGCTGGCAGTGCCGAAAAGAGACGTAGAGGCCGTAGGCTGGGTGCTCGAGGATTCGATAATCGAAGAGCTGGCAGTGCCGAAAACAGACGTAGAGACTGTACCTGAGGCATCGCTGATCCTCAAAGAACTCGCTGCAGCAGAATTCGATGAAGATATAGATTCGCTTGGCTGGGTACTAGAGGCTGCGTACGTGATGCCTGAACTAGAAACAGACGGGCTTTGTTCGCTGCTTGAGGGTTCGTAGGACAATGAGGAGCTCACGGTATTGTACGTCGATGCAGAAGCGCTGAGTACGGTGACAGATGAGCTAAAAGCGCTACTGGTGCCCGATGTTTGGATCGACTGGGAGGCAGAATTGATGGTACTAGGAATTAATATAGGCGAAGGAATGGTGCTGGAGGAAAGAGCTGGAGAAATCGTAGAGCTCGCAGCGCTTGGACTCGAAATAGATGGACTCTGTTCGCCGCTTGAGGATTGGTAGGGCAATGAGGAGCTTATAGTCCCGGAGTTCGACGCAGATATACTTAATGATGTGACACCAGAAGTGGAAGCTCCACTAGTCTCTAACGTTTGGGAACTCGACTGGGAAGCAGAAGATCCGAAGGTCATGAGAGTCGACATATACGGTGATATCGTGCTAGGGATCGTAGAGCTTATAGTACCGGAGTTCGACGCAGATATACTTAATGAAGTGACAGCAGAACTGGAAACTCCACTAGTCCCTAACGTTTGGCCGCTCGACTGGGAAGCAGAAGATCCGAAGGTCATAAGAGTCGAAATAGACGGTGATATCGTGCTAGACGAGGGAATCGCAGAGGTCGTAGAGCTTGATAGGATCGAAGAAGTGGCGCCTTGTGACATCGTACTTGATGCGAATGAATTTGAAGGGCTTCCTTGCGAACTGCTAATTGCTGACGATTCGCTCGCAGAGGACCTTATAGTCGTCGACGGAAATTGCGAGAAAAAACTCGCGGATGGGCTGAAAGACGCCGAACTTGACATTATTGAGCTTGATAGTGAAAGAGTAGGGGAGAGTTGCGAGGAAGAGGTCGTCGCAGAGGGGCTGAAAGACAGCGAATTTGACTGTGTTGAGGTCGACAGTGAAACCGTAGGGGAGAGTTGCGAGGAAGACGAAGAGGCCGCAGAGGAGCTCAAAGCCGCCGAACTTGACT
>QGMI01000061.1:0-77121 GCA_007821535.1 Lachnellula occidentalis | reverse complement strand
CATTATAGCGAATACTAGAGCTATAAAGCTAAGGCTAGTAGTATTAAATTACTATTAAATAGCTTTAAATCTATAGTATATAAAGTACTAGAGTTACTAGCTTTCTAGTACTTATTTATCATCTATAAGCCTAGGAAGCTATAATTCCTTTAAGCTCTAAATGCCGATGCTACTAAAACGCGTATAGGCTATTCTATCTATTTTCTATAAATACTTAGACTGCCTATATTATAGCGAATACTAGGGCTATAAAGCTAAGGCTAGTAGCATTTAAATGCCCTTAAATAGCTTTAAATCTATAGCATATATAATACTAGAGTTGCTAGCTTTCTAGTACTTATTTATCGACTATAAGCCTAGGAAGCTATAACTCCCTTAAGCTCTAAATGCCGATACTGCTAAAACGTGTATAGGCCACTCTACCTAAATCCTATAAACACTTAGACTGCCCGTATCATAGCGAATAATAGAGCTATAAAGCTAAGACTAGTAGTATTAAATTGCTATTAAATAGCTTTAAATCTATAGTATATATAATACTAGAGTTGCTAGCTTTCTAGTACTTATTTATCGACTATAAGCCTAGGAAGCTATAATTCCTTTAAGCTCTAAATGCTGATACTACTAAAACGTATATAGGCTATCCTACCTAAATCCTATAAATACTTATACTACCTGCATTATAGCGAATAATAAAGCTATAGAAATAATTTTTATAGTATTATAATATGCTAGTAAAGCTTTAAATATCTATCATATAATACTACTAAGCTTTCTAGCATTTAGGTAGTTATTTAAAAGTGAGAAGTTAGGTACTATATATACATATATTATCAGACTAATCAGAGGCTATAAAAGTGAGCAAAAACTTCTTACTAATTCCTAGCCTCCTTTTGCTAAGACTTGAAAAACTTGGTACTTTTTCTATACTAAGACATTTATCTTAGCAATACTACCTAGGTATAGGATCCTTTTACTTAATTAAAGACTACTAATATTAAAATATTATTAGTACTACTTTAATAATAAAACTTTTATTATCTAATAACCTTTTAATCCTAAAGGAGGCCTATACTATATCTATCTAATTATACTATATCCTATATATAACTACTTAGACTTTTAAATTCCTAAATTCTCTATTAACTTCTTAGGGTTTATAAGATTCTTATACTTCTCTTAAGAAGCTAACTATATTTAAGTATAAAAATACTAGAATAAGTAATAATTATCTCTAGTATAGGTTATTAATATAAAGGGGAATAAATGTTTATATAGTTAATAGACTATATATAAGCATAGGAGTGAAAGTAGTATAGAGTAAAGGTAAAATAAGTGATAAAAGAGAATAAATCCTAAGTGAGAATACTAGCTAATACTAAAAACTAAGAATAAAAGCAAAAGTATATATTATAAAAAAGATACAGTTTTATATAAATAGTCTTCTAATAAGTATATAGCTATAGAAGAGCCTTAAGATATACTAATCCTATAATATCATATGACTAAAGAAAGACTAAAAAATCCCTACTATACTATTACTTTCAGCTTGATTTTATAGATACTATTATTATTTGCTATTACTATAAAGTATATATCATTTTCTAAAGTTATAATATATTAACTATTAATAAATTCCAATTTTACTTCTAATTTATTTAACTTATATACTAAGATTAATTAAAGCTTACTAAATTAAAATATAAACTATATATTAGACAGCTCTAATTCCTAGCTATCTACTTTGATATTAATAGTACTATATCTTTTATATATAATTTACTAGCTATTAGCAACTTCTATAAATTAAGGCTTTCTTTAATATTTCATTTTAATAAAGTCATCGTAGATACTACTAAAGTAGTATGATATACTAGAGTCTATAATAGTACTTATCTCATTATTATAAGCTAGCATAGTATGGATTATTACTAGTACTTTTAAGGTTGATTTTCGTCTTTATAAGCAAATAAGCTACTAGAGGTATTAGATAAATATAAATACATAGAATAGTATTAAAATATAGTATAAAATAACTAGTACTAGTTACTAGTAATTTGTTAGGATTAAATTTTAGTAGTACTATAGAAATTGCTATGCCTTATAATTACAATTTAGGCTAGTCTAGCTGATTTTTAAATGCAATTTAATTACATCGAGCTAATTAGAGAATATAGTCATATAGAAAGTATTAGAAGCATTATAGGAGGAATCGTCTTCTATATTAGTAATACTAGTAGTAACTCTAATATAATTAGCGCTACTAGAAGTACTATTACCCTTATTACTATTATTCTTCTTTTACTACTTCCTTTTCTTAGCTTGCTTAAAGTTCTTATAGTTATTAATATAATAACTAGCCTTATCATACTAGTAGTAGAGCTCTTTCTTAAAGCTATTATCTTTTAATCTCTAGTATTTTAAGATTTAATCTTCCTTTTAAGATCTATTTCAATTTCTATAGCTTCTATTATAATCCTTTCTACTTCTATAGCTTCTTCCTTTCTCTTTATTATTACTACTATTATTATTATTATAAGCTATATTTGCTATAGCTTTTAATAGAAGTATAATATTAGATTTAAAGGATTATATTATAATAATTATCTCTTAAAGCCCTTTCTTATCTCTTAGTATCTATATTTAGGTAGTAGCCTAAAGTATTCTATAAGTGCCTTCTTTTAGTAAACTATTAAGTAAGACTTCTTTTATATTATTATTAGTAATAGAGTAGTCTATAGAAAATAGCTTTACTTTAAGGTTTATAAGATAAAATATAAAGCTTTAGATAGAATCCTTTAATAGATCGAATTTGTTTATAGCAAATTGCAGCCTAAGGTTAGATACTATTAAAGGGTCTAAATTAGGATTAAGTGCCTTTAGATAATTCTAGAGCTTATAAGGATTAGTAGCTTACTAGAAGACTATTACTTAAGGCTTAAATTTAAAAGCTATAGAGTTGCTTAAGATAATAAAAGCGAGTCTAGCCTTATTAGTCTATCTAGTAGTAGTAGCCCTAGTACTAGTAGGTTGAAGACTAGTACTATTAATAATACTAAGAATGTCTATAGAGATTAAAGTAGACTTATAGGTAAGTTGCTATTTAGTAAAGGTAAGAAGAGTATGTATTATAATATCCTTATATTTATTATTTTGCTAAATAAGAAGGCCTGATTTATTAATTTTTCCTTTAAGAGTACTAGTAGTATTAATTAAAGCTATTTTCAATTGATTTAATTATAGATTAATAGAGTGCTAGGCTTATAACCTATTAAACTACAAGCGATATAATAGATATATAAGAGAGGAGTGCGCTAGCATAAGAGGTCATATAGTGATATATTATATAAAGGTTAAGGAGTGAAATATGCTACATTGTAGAGTTTTATGTGGTGGCGTGCTTATGTAAGTAGCTATTTCCAACAGATTTATTGTCACACGGAGTGTCACATGGAATAGCACACTAAAAGTCGATGATAATAGGTGCCTCTCTTTATATCCAACACGAGATGGGTCATATTATTTATCAGTCAAAGAAAGACCCTATTTTGGGGAAACCGTTGTGTCATAAACTAGACGAAAGATGAGCTCTTAGTAATTCTTTGGTGGCCGCAGGCGCTTTTGAAAATAAATTTTACGGCTCTAGAAGAGTTTGAACCGTACCCGTAATATATTTCGCTGCAGAGGGAGACTATTGTTCTGTCGATAGGTTACTTATAATAGGTCATCCTATGGAAGTCAGCTAATTGTCACTAGAAATGTTATTATATACAAAGGATGTTGGATTGGCTACGGAGCGGTATGTCCGCAATATTTATAAGCTTGTCGTTCAAGGTTATTACCGTACGGGTAGGGTAGTAGTGGGGTAAGGTAGACTGTACCTGCATGGAGTCACGGACAGAACAACTACGGAGTATTGTGTGCAAATACTTGCCCCCTTTTTAAATAAAGGCTAGAATATTACATGGTCTTTGACTCGCATATAACAATAAAACGCTGCAGTATTTTTTGAGAGGTCAATGATCCTTTGCGCCGCTGTAAATACAAGGGGACTATAAGCCGATAAGATCACTACGTCTAGGGCCCTGTAGGACCATACAAGTACCCTCGCCGTGAAAAATGGACCAGTCTTACGTTTCGTGGAGACTTTACGTGATCTACCAATTATGCGGGGGGATAGAAATACTTCATATAAATCTATCTCCTAAACTACTACGAAGATTTATAATGATTTCTAGACTTCAGGCGTAGGTACATAATTAGGTCACCACTTGCCCCATTCAGTACGGATATACGGAGTATAGCACGCTGATTAGTCGATTTTCTTTATCAAGCGAGCGTTGCAATTTCCAATTTTGCCCTTCGCAATATACCGAGATACTTCCTTCCTCCTGTCCTCTCCTCTCTCCCCACGACTCCTCTCTTTCGTCACTCTCCTTCCCTATTCTGTGGCTGTCCCGGACTAGATATACCTTCATTTTTGGAGTGCCAAATCACCCAGCGCCGCACCATTACTGCAATCGGCGCATAACTGCTATCCGTGATATTCCGCGATAGGACCCCTAATCATCAAGAGGCGCAAATCAACCAATTCTCAAAGCCATGGCCGCAATTCAGAACGCAAGTTTTGCCTCGCCCCTCGCCGATGCGAAGGCCTCACAACTTGTGGGAACCCCGCAGATTGATGGCATACTGTCCACTGTTTCCGAGCTCAGCGGGTGGACAATCGCATTGACCATCCTCGCTGTTCTCGTCGCATACGATCAATGTACATCCTCAACCATACTCAACGTGCCAGAACCTCTGTTAATATTCCTGCAGGTAGCTACCTTTGGCAGAAGGGATCAATCCCTGGTCCAACATGCAAGATCCCCTTCATTGGACCCTTTCTCGAGTCCATGAACCCGAAATTCGAGGAGTACAAAGGCAAATGGGCCAGCGGCGAGCTGAGTTGCGTGTCTGTCTTCCACAAGTAGGTCCCACGCGCCTGATGATATACGTGTTTAGTACTTACTGTTCTCAGGTTTGTCGTTATTGCCTCTACCCGCGAAATGTCGCGCAAAGTGTTCAACTCGCCCTCTTTCGTCAAACCGTGTGTAGTCGATGTAGCACACAAGCTTCTGGGTGCCACGAACTGGGTGTTCCTGGACGGCAAGGCGCACGTCGATTTCCGCAAAGGTCTCAACGGCCTTTTCACTCGCAGGGCCCTCGAAATTTACTTACCCGGTCAAGAGGACGTCTATAACGCATACTTTGCAAGGTTTCTGAAGGTCACGGAGGATGCTGGAAACAAGCCTGTTCCGTTCATGCCAGAGTTCCGTGAGGTTATGTGTGCCGTTTCGTGCCGAACTTTCGTTGGCCATTACATTTCAGATGAAGCCATCAAGAAGATTGCCGATGACTATTACCATATAACTGCCGCACTGGAGCTTGTCAACTTCCCCATTATCATCCCTTTCACGAGGACCTGGTATGGCAAGAAAGCCTCTGACATGGTTTTGGAAGAGTTTGCAAAGTGCGCTGCTAAGAGCAAAGTACGCATGGCTGCCGGGGGCAATGTTACGTGTATTATGGATGGATGGATCTTATCTCAGATCGAATCCGCCAGATATCGGGAGCGCCAAGAGAAGGGCCTTTCAATGGAAGGCATTGAAAAGCCAGCCCACATGCTCCGTGATTTCACCGACTACGAGATCGCTCAGACCGTATTTACCTTCCTGTTTGCGTCCCAAGACGCTACTAGCAGCGCTGCCACCTGGCTGTTCCAAATTACAGCACAACGACCTGACGTTCTTGATAAGATTCGCGAGGAGAACCTGCGCGTACGTGGTGGAGACAGAGATGTGCCAGTGACAATGGAGATTCTTGATGAAATGGTCTACACTCGTGGCGCGGTCAAAGAATTATTGAGATACCGACCTCCAGTCATCATGGTTCCATATCTCGCGAAGAAGGCATTCCCAATCACAGACACTTACACTGTCCCTAAAGGTCAGTACTGGTTCAAATTCTCACATATCAAGCTGACGATTTTTAGGTGCCATGATTATTCCAACAACCTACCCATCTCTCCATGATCCTGAAATTTACGAAAACCCTGATGTTTACGACCCTGACCGCTATGTCACTGGTGATGCCGAGGTCAAGGGTGCGAAGAACTTTCTGGTTTTCGGAACGGGACCTCATTACTGCCTCGGACAAGTATATGCTCAAAACAATCTGGCTCTCATGATCGGAAAGGCTGCGATGCATTTGGACTGGGTTCATCACGCAACCCCACTCTCGGAAGAAATCAAGGTGTTTGCGACCATTTTCCCAAAGGTAAGCAGGAATGTCCTCTGCACTTCAGATCAAGACTAATGTACCCCAGGACGATTGCCCTTTGACATTCAGCAAGCGTCCATCATAATTCTTTTCCTCTCCAAACATCTTCGGCGCCTAAGCCGACGTGGTTAATTCTGCGCACATTTCGATTCGAGACGATCTTAACAGATCAATGGTTGCGGCATGGCGTTCAAGTGTATTTGCATTTGCATTTGCAAATTATGGGAGGTAATTCAGGCATCATGAGACAGGAGTCCGATGGAATTCAAGCTCTGATATAGAGTAGAACTTTTGGACATATAGAATAGAAAGTGTAATTATAATTAACAATATAAGGAGGGGATAATGAGCAAAGGATAAAAGAATGTTGAGTCCGATGTCGCCTTTTCTTGCTCACTAGCCACGCACGCGCCATGTAGGCTTCAACTCCGTACCCCTCTTTGACGTTAAAAATATGTCGATGCCTGAAATCCAAACAAGGTCCAATTCGTAAAGATATGCGAGTTCTCGGATGATCAGCGCATTGCTTGCGTGTTGGTGAAAATATTCTGCCGTCAATATTAAGTTCAAGCATGTGCTATATAGTAAGAGAGATGCTTAATCCCTACAAGGCAATGAAGTCCGATTATACGATAATAGCATTTTTCAATTGAGGGGGCTTGTCTTCCTTAATGATAACAGTCCCTTTACTATCTTCCCAGTCTAACCACATTTACAACTTACAGTTCGTAGCAATTATAACGAATGGCTTCATAACGCTATGGAAGCTGGAAGCTGGAAGCTGGATTTAAAAATCGTATAATGAGATTTGAGCCTTTTTGCAAGTCTAAGACGAGATATAATGTTTACTTTATCGTTGTATGATAAGTATACTCGTATATTTCGTACCACTTGGAGAGCTCAGATTTAACTTGATACAGGGCCTTTGAAGCAATGAGGAGTCTTACTCTAAAATTATATTAGTTTTGTGGTTCATGCTAGGAAAACAAGCCAGTCATATATATATATATATATATGCGGGATTCTATCTATCCATGAACACTAGTGTTATCAGACCTTGAAAAAGCAGATGAGCGAGAGCCTTTACGTCAAACGAGCAAGCAGCTTCACCGTTGCTCTTTTTTTTTCAATCCATAAGCAAGACAAGCAAAGCAAGCAAGAAAAGTAACTCCGTGTATACACGCTGTGCCAAAAGCCTTGGCGTCGGGGTTCAAGTTGCTATTTCGAACTCCGAGTCTCCGACGGACTGAGTGGAAAATGTCGAATAAGCTTTTATAGATGGTTGTATTAGAGTTTCGATCTTCAAAGCCTGAAGCCTATTGCGCAATCAATGGAAAAATTGAAGATGCTTGTGAGATCACACATTCCACTGCGTGCGTTGAGTTAAGGTGAGTAAGGCAGCCATTAAATTGCTGAAGGGGGGTGACGACGGCATGCCTCGCTGCTGATGCTGCATTGGGTTTGACAAGTCTCAACCTCCGCCTTTCTTGTCTTTTGATACTCGGAGGGCGTATTTATGTACTAGGTAGAGAAACTGGAGTTTCTTATTTTATTTTATACTCATTTTGGACTTTTGGGCTTTTGTTTTCAGCGCATGTGTTCTACATGGCTTGGTTTTATTGGAGGATTCTTAACACGTCAAACTGGAATTGTTGAGCCACGTTTTTGAGTCATGGAATAGGTATGTTTTAAAGTCTGACAGGGATGCGGGAAGGGTTAATAAGCCGCAGGAATGGCCTGTAGGAATCAAGTACGGAGTATACTTGTATGCGGGAGTGGCCTGAGTCATTCGGTCGGATAGTTTCCAGTGGTGCTTACTTTAAAGGGTGTCGGCGTGTTATTCTCGTCGGAGTCCGCTTGGCGTCAGGGGCGCAAGGCACCATTAGGAGGCTGAAAGGTGGAGGTCGGAGTAAGAAAGGGCGTCGTGTTGATGCATGCAAATCATAGCTTACGAATATGACTCTGTTGTTTCTCTGACTGACGACGTATATATGAGGCCCTTCTCACCCTCAGGATATGGCTTTCTCTTCTTCAGAAACAAAATTCCATTTGAAAAGAGTCAATCAATACTTATTTATTCTTGAACTCAGTCTCCATACTTCACTATACACAGTCAACACTTGGAAATTCACAATCATCAACTCAACTTCACTCAATATGCCTGGACTCCCAGCCTACCGTCAAAGCCGTATGTTTCTCTAGCCCGCACCGCTCAATGGAATCTCCATTTCTAACAAGAGACATAGAATTCCCCAACGATAAACCACCAACCATCTTCTCCCCCGCCTCACCTAAAAACAAGCCCAGCAAATCCGCCAAAGTAATGGACGACGGTGCCTCAACAATGACCTCATCGAGTTTCTCTTCAACCGTCGGCTTGATCAAGAGCAAGCTACCGTCCTACAAAGACCACAAGGCGTGCAAGTCATCGGAATCCGAGTCCGAGAAGAAAGTACCCAAGGATTCTAAATCACGTAAGTCTCAACGGCAAGTGTATTGGGATGGTGAGCGCCGCGTTGCTGATGGCAATTCAGAGAATTAGAAAGCTGACAGGTGGATTTATAGCGAAGGCACGAACTGCGGAGGCGTATATGTATATATCGATGAACAAGTAGTCGGAGTCGATTCGATATGATTCTTTGCCTGGCTTTCACCTTGTCTAGCGTTTTTGGCGATTGGGACGGCTCTAAAAGAGATCTCTGGCGTTTATGTGGGCTTCGATGAAATCAAGATTGGAAAACACATCGGGTGCTGCGAATAATAATTGATCCTTTGGTGCAACAAGATCTTCCATCGAATGGTATTTTAGCTTATCTAGTAATCGAATCTGTTCCCCTAGAAGCTGTCGTCTAAGTCGTCACGCATGGCTACCATGCTGGGACTATCATCTAATGCGTCACTGTCAAAACGTGCGCCAGCAGTCTGGAGCAAGTCTTCAACAATCCTCTTGCTAGCTTCTTGAGCTGTATAATATTAGCATTGAGCATTGCAGGGCAAGAAGATACGTACCTGGCGTTTGAAGTAATCTCGACTGGGGTAGGTTGAACTGAATGGTCTTTGGAGGGCTCATGCCAAGCTGTTGGTAGACCCCTTCCGCGTCTTCATCACTATCACTCTCCCAACTAATCTCATCCTTCTTTGCAGATTTAGCAAATGCATCTTTCGATTTCCCCTTAGCTGGCGTCTGAACACTAACGCCAGGTGTTCGAGGTGCGCTTGGCCTGCTATACTGCTGTCGAATTGGCGAGCTGAAAATCTCTGAACGTAGCTGCGGAGCTGCGGCAGGTGGTGATGATAGTGGAGACGTGGTGTCTCTCCATGAAGGCTTGTTTGCGGGAGTCTTGTTCAACAAAATATCCTTTCGGGTCAAATGAGGCGTAGCTTGCAGTCTGTAGTTTTTGTCCAGCACTCTATGTAAAAGAGGGTCTCCGCCGGCTCGTTTCTGGGCTGTAGATTCAAGGTGCGAAGTCGGGTCAAAAGGAGATGACGTTGGAGTCATGGACATATCCGGAATTCTGGACTTGGGTCCAGGCGTTGTAGGCGCATCCTCTTCCTCATCGCGCTCTGGCTTCTTTCCATCACCCTTCAGCTCTTCTTTCAAATCTTCATATGGCGACGGATATTCAGCAAACCTCGGCACATCGGAGGAAGAGCTCTTGGGGCGAGGAGCTCGAGGAGTGCTTCCACTAATATCGCCATTGTCCAGAAGAGAGTCGTCTGTTTCATCGAAGCGATTATGGTGCTCGTTCTCGTTCTCGGTGTTCAAGGTTTCATCACCTGGTTGGGAGGTTGACGTTGCGTCGTACGTGCTGGCATTCTCGTGCGACTGGATGTATGAAAGGTCGTCTTCTTCTTCCTCTCGCTCCTCCACTCCCGATAAAGAGACGTTGGCACTGGCTTCAAAGAATTGTTTCCAGAACTACCCCGCAATCAGTGCTAGTTCCGTGTCAAGAAAACATGTTTGGCAAACCTTTGATCCCTCCCATACGGCACTAGAATGCTCCGCGTATTGCTCTACGATGGGCAAGATACTGGAAGTGACAATTCGATGAGCGCGGCTGAAGTTATGGTCGATCTCTATATGATATTAGAAACGTTTGTTTGTTCGGTGCGCCGGTGAGGCGAACCTTGAAGGGTAAGGGTGATGGACTGCTCGAGCTTCTCTAATTCTTCTGTTAGAGTCAAAGGTCGAGCTGACGAAGTGCTTGCCCGGGATGTCATTTTAGATGCTGCAGAGTAGGTATGGATGGAGCATGCGGTTTATCTGGTCCTTCCATATAAAGATACAAGACGCGACTACAACGGCGACGCGATTTTGCGGGAGTGTAATCGTCTACAGACGATTTCTATCACGTGAAGCGCTGAACAGATGATTAGTATTTTGTTTTAAGCGAAGGCTTGGCAAGAGTTAAGGTTATATTTGACGCTAGGCCACTTCCGTCACGGACGTCCTGCTTTGCGAGCAATGCGTCCGCTATCGACGCCTTCTCGTCTACACTTACTCGTATGAGCTTACGATATGTCCTCTATGGGGTATATGCACATGCAATGCAACATCAACGTTTCTTCTGCTTCAATAGTCCCAACGCTCTCTATGCGTCCTGTGAGCTGGAAAGTGCCCCGATTTATCGCAGGTCCACGCCTCCTACGTCGATTAACTAGGTATTTCACGAGGTAAGTAGAATAATATTTGCAGATCACCTCCAGGGACTCCATCAGCATGTTGTCACACATTTTCCCGAGTTTCCACTTCATGTTATTACCATCGTTTGGTCTCCAATCATGATCGAATAAGCGTTGCATGTTCTTGTAATCAGATCTGTTTCCTGCCATTCCAGGCTTCAGCGAGATCTATGAACCTGCTCGGCTCATAGCTAGCCTTCCATTGGATGTATAAAATGTATGGCACCATTCTAGCCCCCCTCCCCACCAATCAATATATACTATTGTCTTGAGAAGCTGGGTATTTGCTTGCATCGTATTTTTCTATTTGGTGGTCTAGGTGCAGTGATGGATGCCATCCTCAGGTTCCTTGAGCTCCAAAGCTGGACTGTACAGGAGACTAGCAAGTGCGGGGTTTAATTCCGTAGAATAAGGAAGCATTATACCTATTGTTCGTATGATATTCGCCTTCGAGTAATCCAAAGCAAGGGTCACAGCTAGCGACAGATGTGGGTTCAATGTCCAGGCCGTCCCACATTATTGCCCACCTGAGAATCTTTCTCCCCTTTCTTTTCCAGGTATAAGTATATCCTTCTCCTTGTGTCATAATAGTAATTGCCGAAATTCAGTCTAATTGTGTATATCTCTCTGTTTTACGACATCATGCTTCTTCCTACGGTGACTCCGCTGTCATTGGCCATCCCTTTGTTCTGTCTCTTGGCTCTAGCACAAGGCCTACTCACTGGACCTTCACTCGAAGCCTCCGCAGCTTGTCAAAACATCTCGCAAGGGTCTGCGGAAACTCAAATCTATCCCCAGGCGTGGCTAATCCAGACTATCTCACCGCCAAGAATCATTATTGGGATGCTGCAAATGCGGATTTAACTCCCGCTTGTGTTGTCTTTCCCACGTCAGCCGAACAGGTCTCCTATGTCGTCTCAGTGCTATTAGGGTTTCCAACAGTTCCATTTGCTGTTAAAAGCGGTGGACATAACAGCAACGTGGGATTCTCGAGCGTCGATTTTGGAGTGTTGATATCTTTCAGTCAGCTGAACTCTACTATTCTCTCTTCAGACCAAGCAACGGCTGAGGTTGGATCAGGAGCACGCTGGGAAAATGCTATATCCGCTTTGGAACCCTATGATCTAGCTGTGGTTGGTGGCCGCATAGGTGAGTACCGAACTGTCTTGAATGAATGACGCTAACAGCCTTAGGCGATGTTGGGGTTGGTGGTTTGCTTCTTGGTGGTGGCTTGAGTTTCTTAAGCGCTCAGTATGGGCTTGCTTGTGACAATGTAGTGAACTACGAAGTCGTTCTTGCCGATTCTACCATTGTGAATGCAAATGAGCACAGTAATAGGGATCTGTTCTGGGCTCTGAAAGGTGGTGGTAACCAATTTGGTAAGTCCATCATTGAGATCTCGTATCGCGTTAATTAATATGCGTCAGGTATCGTGACTAAATTTACCCTGAAAACGTATCCCATAGGAACTGATGGACAGGTAAGATGCAAGGCAAAGTAGTGTGTGCAAATCTAATTAGTACCTAGGTTTGGGCTGGAACGCGCACTTACGATGTGACGAAGTTATCGGCGGTCCTGAACGCCACTCAGCATTTTATCGAGTATAACGACGATCCGAAAGCAGCAGTTATTGTTACGTTAGATATTGCCGTTGATACGCTTGTTCAGCTGGCTGTTGTCTTCTTTTTCTACGATGGAGAGACTCCCCAAGGCGGAGTCTTTGACGAGTTCAATGCCCTTATTCCTATTTCCGATCAAGTCACAACCCAGACTTACTCTGACTTTGTATGTAAACTCGGTCCCTGGAGTTGACGTTGCTGACTTGTTGTGTAGGTGTCAGGGAATGATGATTACAGCTTTTATGGTGAGTACGAACCTCCGCCCTTGAAAATTACCAATCCTTCAAGACTCGAGGCAGCTGACACGAACTTTCAGGTCTCAGATATCTATACCGAGTAAGTGAAAACTGGTCTTCGACTGACATTAGCTAACCATCCAGACGACAACGATCCCCAACCTGCCCGGGACAAATGGCACGGATCTATACAACACTGTCTACAGTAGATTTGTTGACTATGTGATCACCAACAATCTCCTCTTCCCCGGATTTGTCTTTTCCCTCGCCTATCAGGTAGGTAATCCAGGGTAAAAGCCCTTTCGTTCAGCATGGCTCTAAAGTTCAGTTGGACTCCTAATATATGGTCTCGGAGCGTCCCCTCCGTGGTTTATTACCTGTTCAGTTTTACACCTTGTATTAATCTGCTCCTAAAACAATCTCGAAAGATCAGATGCTAACCAACGATCATTCATAGCCACTGCAGACCTTGGTAGGCTTATTCTCATATCTGCTGTTTTTCTCCGAGGAGTGGAGGCTGTCTCGAGAGCCGGAATATGGGCTCCTGAAACAGCTTCCAGCTCCTCGGCTGTTTCTAAGCACGTGCATCTATGCTAATCCATTGGGACAGCTGTCCGCAGCTTCCGTCGCCTCCGGCGGCGATGCTATGCAATTGGATCCCAAGAATGGCGACCGAGTATGGATAGATCTAGTCATTTCCTGGGAAACAGCTGTCGGTGATGACATTGCGTCTTCGAATGCCCAGCGGATATTAAGTGACATCGATAATTACGTGCGGACCACTTACGCCGGAGTCCCCAATACTCGCTATGTTGAGGGCAATTTGACTTACGAGGAGTATAATCCGCTTTTCCTGAACGATGCCATGTATGACCAGCAGCCTGCACAGAGCTATGGGGGTAATTCGTATGAGAGGTTGAGTGCAATTCAGAAGCTTGTCGATCCGAATGGGTTCTTTCCTACGAGAACGGGTGGCTTCAAGTATACTTAATATGACACAACTCGTCGTGTCAAAAGCTTGTTGGAGGGTCTAGGATAACAACCAGAGGCGTGGTCTTGGTGCTGAAGCTGAGTTTTGGGTGGTCAAAGGAAACCGAGAGAAGAAATTTGTATAGCAGAATCAACTTATAGGCACAATAATATAGTGGTCCCATCTGTTCAAAGGAAATTTTAGCAAAAGTGTTCGGTTCTTGGGGTGCTTTGCGCTCAACATTTATAGTATTTTAGAAAATGAAAAAGTCTCTAAACCTTCGATCATTTATCGGGTTGCTGACTCTCTCTCTCTCTCTCGATGAATTGAGAAAATACAATGTCTTTAAGCTTTATGGATTTCTCAGCTCAAGCTCACTGACGACACCGGATGCAGGGATCGCCAAATCCGGGGTTAAGCTTGTCTTCCAAAAGAGGAAAATACAACACCCTCCAACAGCTCAACAACAATGTCAACTCCACGTATTGCAACTTCATTTCTTCTGCGGGCCTCGCGGTCCTCAGTTGTGAGTGCGCCTCGACAGTTTAGAGCCTTTCCACTCCCAACTTCGCGCGCCACGCCCCTTGCGATCAGAAGCCAATTCAGATCCTATTCCCAAGATTCTCCCCCGCAAAGCAAAATCTACGCCTTCGAAGATGTACCTTGTTCCCCTCCCCCTATATATCCCCCATGATTTAACAAACTACGCAGGTGCAAAAACTCTCCACAAACCCCTCACCATCACGTATCCTAATCGACACGCGCGAACCCGGCGAATTGCAAAGCAGCGGCACTATTCCGGGGGCTTTGAATATACCGGTCGTTAGTCAAGCGGACTCTTGGTTTGTAACACCGGAAGAGTTCGAGGATAGATATGGGTTTGAGAGGCCGGGGAAGGATGTCGAGGTTGTGTTTTTCTGCAAGGCGGGCGTGAGGAGTAAGGCTGCGGCAGAGCTGGCGAGGCAGGCGGGGTGGGGGAAGGTTGGCGAGTATAAGGGGAGTTGGCTTGATTGGGAAGGGAAAGGGGGTAAGATAGAGGGTGGGCGGAGTTGAGGGTTCTGTGGGGGTTTATTTCACAAGTTGATCATTGAGATGAATGGCAAATTCGATATTGTCTCTTGAGATGTTATACTATGTATACAGTGCCCGCCCCATCCTACGGGGTAAAGCTTTATGCAACCGCCAACTCCTTCCCAATTTCCGACCGAAAGCTTGAATGGTTTAAGCTCGAAGAAAAATGAGATCCCCATAACCCTTTGTTTAGAACAACATCCTCAGAAGTTTCGTTTCCGGAGTATCATCCTTTGGAGTATCCTTGTTGGCCGGACTTCCATTCGCAAAGAAGAGAAACTCGATCGCGATAGCCAGTGCAGCATGGAGAACAACAACCAATATCAATAACACCTTACTAGTCTGCTTGTCCGTAGCACTCAAGACTGGGTACAAATTCCTCAGCAAGAAAGCCACGCTGAGTCCAAACCCCACGGCTACAAAGACGTAATTAAGGATGGAAATGGTCGACCATGAGATGAGAGCCACTGGGATCCAGACAATGTTCGAGTAGCCGTATAAAGCCCAGCATTCAAGGAGGTTGGCTGATTCACTGCCAAAGTACTTCAGGGCGAGGAAGAGGGCGACAGGGATGACCAGCGTATAGCCGTAGATGAGACCAGCAGCACCTGTTTCTGAGCATTAGCAGATTTCTCCATCCACCCGTTCAATGAGAGTACATACCACTCAGCAATTTAAAGTCATAGACAAAATGCGCGGTTCCCGTCATCGCCAAGTACTTGTTGATTGTTCCACCCAAGAACAAGATGAAGATAACAGTCGTCGCAATCCAGATCGGCCCGTAAAGATCAGCATTCCCTTCCAAAACATCGAGGAAGTTCGCGCGGGGATATAATGCGGCCCAGCATCTCGATAGCACGGAGCTGGTATCGACGTCGAAGAATTGCGCGTAGAAGGATAGACTCCAGAGAAAGCGTTTCGAGGAGCCACTGCTAGCTGTTACTGGAGCAGGAAGACCGGTAGATGCACCGGGGAGCTTTCGCCCGCCTGCAGATTGGTCGGTATTGAAATTCGAGGAGTGGAATTCGAGATCCTCTTGTAGGTCAGTGTGTCCGAGATCACCCTGGATGTGAGGTCAGTTGGAGAGGAATATGCGCTGTATTCTGGATGAGTTACCTCTTCGTCGACGTCAACTACGACATCATACCCAGCTCCAGACATCTTGCTGCGAATATTCTGAGTTGGTGGTCGTGGAGTTATTTGGTGGTTGATGGTGAGCTGGCAGCTTGCGATGTTTTGATGAACCCTGCCCGCATTTCCCGCTCAGCTTGAACCTCACCAACGCAAGCAACATATCACGTTCCTTTTCTTTCTCTGCACCAAGCTTTTGGTCTCGACGACGCTTCAGGGCCGCTCAATTAATTTACATGGCATTCAAGTCTTGTTCTAGGAGAGTCGCGCCAACCTGAAGTTAAGATATTAGAAGCCTTTTCATGGACTAGGGCAATACCAGAATACAGCATGCAGGCATTGCCTGCCAGTCAGTTACTGCCAATAACTGGGATTGGTTTCGTATCGTTGAGCATCGAAACCATTTGCTACTTGAAGTCGTCCGGACTACTTTCACTTCATTGCCCGTTTAACTGAGAGAGGCATGTGAACGCGTATGATGGGAGACATTCCTAGGTAGTCGTTATCAACATCATCTGGGATTAACACCTTTCACCAGCATGGCACTCAAGATCAAACCCCAACTTCCCCGTCTTTCATACTATTTTTATACTAGACCCCAGGAAACACGGCTCCTGCAACCCGTTTCTGCGCCTAAAAGGCAGCCGCCATCTTGGAATTATGAGGGCACGCGGGGTGCCTTGTCCTGGTCCAAACTATCTCGTAAGCAACGTGTATGGATCAATAACAGCAAACTTCAAGCAAGTATGGTCAGTAAGTGAGTCGAGGAAAGTCGAAAGCCTTCCCTGACTCGCTCTGAAAACCCAATCGCTCATACCAGAGCTTCAGACGGATTCCCTGAATTTTCACATTACTCTATGAAACGATATCACGGTCAGCACCTTCAACTTTGGACCACGCCTACATATGAGGATTGCACGCATGGTGGACCGCTACCTGCAGAAATATACCCGGGGCGAGCTATCACGACTCCAAGGGTCTTTGGAAGCAGATCGCAGTCTCGGAGGAGAACCTAGTCGCGTGTATCTTGGGGAAAGGATAGATAGGACGCTGGCACGCCTTAAATATCCTTGAAAGCATAGAACAGCGACGAGTACAACAGAAAACTAAATCGTCTACCCATTGGAAGATTGCGAACGATGATCATCCGGTGGGAACGGTACATGAGGGACCGATTAATACTGTTGGAGCAAAATGATTGAGGGTAGGTAAGAAGTCTGGGCATATGACACTGGGAGCAGATATGATGGTTAGATTTCTCGAGGATGTCGTTGAGTCCCTTGACGATGCGGCAAGATATCCTCAAAGGTCTTGGAAAACAAAAGGGGAAATCTAGCGAGATGGCAACTGAATCAAGCAAATAGGTTAGGGAGAGCATGGAGACATTGGATCGCAAATCGGCCTCCAGTTCCTACGGCCACCCGAAACGCCTCGTCTGAGCCCGTTACTCCTACCCCTCTCTGGTGAAATATGAAGATGTCATTGGGATTTGGCCTTGAGACTCATCGTATGGGATCACGATCTGATAAATACTATACCAAAAAAACCTCAATATTCGTCGCTTTTAGGCACCGTGACATCTCTCGTTTCCGAAAAACTAAAACCATCCTCACTTGATTTCCGCGCACTATCACGGCAGTATAATCGATATTTTGTCTTGATCATTGTCCTATTGCTTGCCTCAAATGCTATTGAGAGAGTACAGCTAGCCAGCCTTGCAAAACAACGCATCAAGTCTCTTCCGCAGCCTCCTCTCAGCCCTACCGGAACGCCAAACGAGCGAATAGATCACTTTAGCTTCTTCTTGGGTCGGAGTTGGTTGGTGTGGCCGCATTTCTTCTTTCTGCAGTTGGTGGCACGGGGAGGAAGACGGGCCTGTTGGTTCGCTTATTAGTTTCCAGGGCAATCTATAATTTCGAGGAGGCGGGTGAACGTACGTAGCACTTTCGGCAGATCATCTTGTCGCAGTTGAACTTGGAGGCGAGGGCCTTGAGGGAGGGCTCGATGATACCACCACGGAGACGGAGAACAAGGTGGAGAGTGGATTCCTATATCGCCAAAGTCAGCCACTGTTTCCAAACAGCATCCTGGCCTCAAAATGCCGCGCCTCTGTGCGCTCTATAATCCCATCCCAAACAACAAGCCCGTACCTTCTGAATGTTGTAGTCTGAAAGAGTGCGTCCATCCTCAAGTTGCTTGCCGGCGAAGATCAGGCGTTGCTGGTCCGGGGGAATTCCCTCCTTGTCCTGGATCTTGCTCTTGACATTGTCGATGGTATCGCTAGATTCGACCTCAAGAGTGATGGTCTTGCCCGTGAGGGTCTTCACGAAGCTGTTTGGCCAAGATTAGTCTTCTGTCTTCGGATTCGTCGCCATTCGTGGCGAAATGCGATCGTGGATTCCTGTACTCACATTTGCACTAAGAGAGAGGCAATGTCAGCATTATCCGGTCATGAGAGTTTGAATCTGAGGCGAGTGGTAGACTTACTATTTGCGGTTTCTAAGTGGATTGTTTGATGTCTCGAACAAATTTGGAGCTTCCGACTTTGATCAACTTCGTGCGGGCTTTTTAGCGAGAGTCACGTGTAAACGACGGACGATGCCCCGCCATCTTTAGTGGGGGGTCCAAGCTCCAAAAACTTCTGGTAACTGAGGAACATGTAGCTGGTGTACCTAAAATCAAGAAATAGAAATAACTTCACTTCATTACTAAAATGTAACATAAATGCTAAAATCACTAAAATGTCCTCCTACATAGACTACCACCGTTTTTCCCGCGGCGAGAGCTGCACCGAAGAAGGTTGCAGATCTCGAAAATATTACATTGAAGATGGCAAGAAATTCTGCCAACGAGGTCACGAGCAAGCAGTCAGTGTCAATCATACCTCGATATGATGTTTTCTGACACTATATAGGGCTTCACACAAACCCAGCAAGATGAAGACGATTGGAATCAGCAAGGAAGAAAGACTCGTAAGAAGAAAGAGCAAAAGGAAAAGCTTGAGAAAGTACTTAGTGGTCTTGATGCTTCGAATCACTATCTGGAATGCTTCCAGCTTATATTGTGGAAACAAATTCGTTGGCTGATTGAGATCAAGGGCTTCCCTCCAGAACTAGAGACTGTCGTGAGGGATCTGTGGACTTTGAGGATACAGGATCTTCAGAAGCCGGAAGAGAGGGGTGCCTATGGGTCTACTATGTTCAGTTCTCAGAGTGAGGGCGAGAATACAGATACAGATGGAGCGAGAAGTATGTCGTCGAGAAGGAGTAAGGGGGCCCTTGTGGGGAAGGAGAAGCTACCAAAGTTGGTTGAGACGCTGGGGCTGTGCTATTTGGGTATGTTGCTCTTGAGGTTGCCGGTGAGCTTGGGAGAGCTCTATAATTGGGCCGCAAAGGAGGAGATGATTTATACGAGAGCAGTAAGTAATCAGACCTCTTGCATCTGCGCATTATATGCTGACTGAAATTTTAGATCAAGAAGATACCCAAAGACATGCGGACCCGATTACCTCCATACTATTATGCCGCGTTAGAGATTCGGGCGCAACTGAGAGGCTCGTCTCTCTACCGGACTGTTCTTCAGCTAGTCGGATTCTACAGCGACCAATTCGAAATGGTTTTCCCACCCCTTAACGCTCCATTGCTCATTTTTAAGCACGTCAGGGACCTAGGACTACCTAGTAAGCACCTTTCACTGAATATGCTTCTTTTATTAATACGCACTAGTCGACATATACCCTGCAGTCCGTCGTCTCTCAACAATACTAGGTCTCGATTTTTCATATCCAATCCTAACAAAAAGAGTCCATGAGATCCAAGCATATCCTGAGATCCAGATCATAAGCATAATCATTCTCGCAACCAAACTCAGCCATCCATTCGATAGTATTACTCGTATCCCGGAAAGTGATCTCGATCCCACGGCCTTGAGAATCGATTGGGCGGGATGGCGGAAGACTATGCGAGAACGTTCTTCGAATGGCTTGAAACGAGGTGATGAGATCAAGGTCACTGATGCGGATGTGTTGGATATGAGTGCGAAGAAGATGGATGATTATTTAGATTGGTATCAGAGGACCTGGATTGATGATCGGGATGCGAAGAGTAGGCCTTCGCCCATCCATCTGGAGGTATACTGACGAACCCCAGTGGCCGAACAAATACTTGAGCTTTTCCCGCTCGAGGAACTGCCTCCAAGGTCCGTTGTGGAACCCATGCAAGAGCACGCCAGTTCTCATATCAAGCAAATACAACAAGATCTCATATCTCAGAAAGCCGTGCCTCCCGAAGACGACGAGAGCGGAGGGATCAACCGGCCCGGAGAACTGTACAGACGATACCGGCGCGCCGAAGATCTCCCCGAGGATGCAAGGGTCTTCTATGAAAAAGCCGGTATGTTCATGTTCTTTGGTTTATATGTGTGGGTGGGTGAGTGATTGGTTGGCTGGGGCTAATATGACTGACGTAGCTGAGAACACGGGGATTTCCTTGGAAATGCTCGTCAGAGGCGTGGTGCAACTCGAGACTCTGATGGAGAATTGGAATCTAGCGGATAGAAAAAGACGATTGCTGGCTGAGCAGAGTGTGTTATCCTCGGATGATGAGGATTGAGGGGAGGCTTTGTTGGGTATTGGATTCTTGTTTGGGAGGCTTGTATTTTGGGAGTTCAGAATGATACCCAGGAATATTTGGAGTCCATATCGCTATTGTTGACGGAACAAAAATAAATGAATCATATTACTAGTAAATGCTACTATATCTCTGCATTTGCTAGAGCTTGTCTTTACTACTTGCTTACTGTAAGAATTGGTGCTGTTTCCGCATTTAACATCACGGAGCGACCCGGAAGGATCTTACGGACTCCTGGTAAAAATTTGTACGTGGGTTAAATCATGTATTAGAGCATTATTTATAACTCGTTATTCGTCCGATGAGAGTAGTCTATGATAGTATATTATCACTCAGGAGCCCGATGATACATGTATTTCTCATCTGTTGGTGAATAAATCCGGGTTTAGTTTACTTGTGCTCAAGTTTCAAAGTTTTGCGTTTCAAGCACTTTATTCAGCAAGTCTTGGATACGGCGCTTAAGATCTTCTGCTTTAGTACTTATGAAGAGTCCTTACCTCTTCACATCGATCACATTTGTCACGTTCATATTGTCACATTCATTACAGCAACAACGTAATCAAGAAACTTCGATTTCCATTTCTACTGAGATGTTTTTGCACATCCCGTAAGTCCACTTTTGACTACGCCGGCCAATTGTGATCAAGGTAGTGTGAAGTGTAACAAAAGAAAACATGCCGCTGTGCGAAGCCCGGGAGACATAACCAGTGATAGAAGTTGTCCAGATAGCGTCTTCCTATGCAACGACCATTAGAATGCAAGGTACCAAAATCTCTAAAGAATACACCGCAATAGCATATCCTCCAGATCGGACGGCTTGCACACGATATGGGAATGCCATTACTGACAACAAGGTCGATGCCGTGGAGTGTCGAGTTGGTGATATCTAACCGCGAGGAGCCTCCTTGGCTTCAATGGCTAACTGCTCACCCATGGCAGTAAGAACGATGACGTCTGAAAAGGTTAGTGTACTGCCCCAAGTTCATTCAGGGTGGTAGATATTACTGGTATCCTTCTCCTCAGTGGTGAACAGCTTGTCAATCTTCTCTCCAACCTCTCCATCGGGAACCTTGACATCATCCTTGGTCTCACCATCGTCAGCCATCAAGGAGAGGAAACCGTCATCGGAAATATCGAGCTAGATGTAGTATCAGCGGTCCGTTGTAATCATATGGGAGCACCAACCTACCAATTGGTATTCTTTGCGGAGGACGTTGGGGACATCCATGTTGTGTGTGGATGGGCAGAGTTCTTCGAGTTTCTTGCCGGTGAAGATGTCGATGGCAACAAGATGGACCTTTGCGTGACCGTGCTTGCCAGTCTTGGAGGTAGACATGTCGACGATCTTGCAGGGGCGGTTCTTGATGCAGACGAATCCGCCCTTTCTCAAGGCAGAACATTGCATAGGATACGTGGTGGACGCGCCGGCATCGGCTGAGTCGAACGTATGCTGTTCATGCTGTTGTGAGGGCCCAGTCAGCTTGGCGATCCAAAAGGTGATGCGATACCCAGATGGAAATACTTGGTGGGGCGCGTGCGGGGTGTTTTTCTTACCTGAGCGTCGTCCGCCATGATGACTAGAGGCGCAAGTGATGGTGGGTTGAGTGTAGAAGAGCGGCGCTGTGGTGAAGTCGACGACAAGCAACGACAAAGAGAAATGAAAGATGATTATGGTGGTGGTTGTGGGGGATCGAGGAGCGAGGGCTCTTTAAGTCGGAGGGTAGAATTCGAAGAAATACCTTCATTCGCTTGAATGTGGGCGGATGGCCAGACTAAGCCGCTTACGTTTTACAGCCCCCATTGGCCGGTGAGTCCTAGGCCTTGATAGCTCCGCTCTCCTCGACAATTCATCCAGCTATAACACCTTAGAACAGCTTCGGTACCAACATTTGCATCACCTTTCGAAGACCTGGGTGAATCATCCGGTCTACACGCCGAAAACAACAGAAACTTCGCGCCGATCATGATTGTAAGGGCAATTGGCACCACATAATCAAGCCAAGCAAGACTTTTGGCCTGGGGCTTGATGCTACTGGGAGGAGGAGAACATGTGGCTCTCGGGGCGTCCAACGCCTGCTGCTACTGCAACTGCAACTCCCTCTGGCTCTCCACCTCCGCCTGCAAACAGATCTTATTCTCCTGCTCCAAGGAGGCCTAGCTATTTAGCGCCCTCTTCTGCGGCCCAGAGACCTTTCAACCCGCGGTCATCGTCCCTGTCCCTGATCTCAAACGATTCTACAACGTCTTTGCTGTCTTCGTCACGGCGTACGAATGGCTCTGGTCTCAAACAGTCAGTCACAACGGTACATACACCGGATCCCCTTGAAGTACTGGAGAGGCTTCTAGCTTCCGAAGGGAAGACCAAGGTATCCTCGAAAGCTCTGAACGGAAATTCTATAAACAATAACTTAGGGCACTACGACTACGAGGCTGAGTTCGATTTTGATGGCTTAAGTTTGCGAGAGATAGCAGAAAGCCAGTCCTTGAATGCCAATGAGGAGCATGTATATACTTCGCAGACTACCGAAGAGTGTATGTCCAGTCGCATGTTCGTGTTGCATAGTTACTGATAGTACATACCAGTTGAGACTGACAAAGACAAGTTCGAAGACCTGCATAAATCCATTCGTGCCTGCGACGACGTGCTAAACTCGGTCGAGATTAATTTAACGAGCTTCCAAAACGATCTTGCGGCAGTCTCCACGGAAATCGAAACTCTACAAGCCCGGTCTACAGCACTCGGTGTACGGTTGGAAAATCGCAAAGTGGTAGAGAATGGCTTGGGTCCCTTCGTGGAGGAAATCAGTGTCTCTCCTGCGGTCGTCAGGAAAATAGTGGACGGTAGCATTGATGAGGCCTGGGTTAGAGCATTGGCAGAAGTTGAGAAACGATCGAAAGCAATGGATTCAAAGTCGAGAGAACATAAGAACGTGAAAGGTGTTAGTGATCTCAAGCCGTTGCTAGAGAATCTCATAAACAAGGTCAGTCGGAGTCCACCTCTTTCCACTCGGACTATTAACCCCTTGGTAGGCCTTGGAGAGAATCAGAGACTTTTTGGTGCAGCAAATCAAAGCCCTACGATCACCAAACATAAATGCTCAGATTATACAGCAGCAGCACTTCATCAGATATAAGGACCTCTATGGATTCTTACACAAACACCACCCTCAGCTCGCCGAGGAGATTGGCCAAGCATACATGAATACTATGCGATGGTACTTTTTGAATCAGTTTACTCGCTATCAAAGGGCGTTGGAGAAGGTCAAACTTCACATACTGGACAAGCATGATGTTTTGGGCCAGGACGATGGGACTCGGAAAACGACAATCCTATCTGCGCCAAAAAATACGGGGCCACCACATGATGCTTTCAACCTAGGTCGTCGAATCGACCTCTTGAAGACATCAAATCAAACGGCATTGTCATCTTTCCTGGCGGAGGAAGATAAAACTACACATTATCTCGAATTTCCGTTTCGAAATTTTAATTTGGCCCTCGTGGACAATGCCTCTGCAGAGTACTCCTTCCTAACTACCTTCTTTTCACCCGCACTCTCGTACTCTACCATATCGAAACACTTCAAGTTTATTTTCCAGCCTACTTTTGCTCTAGGTCAGACCCTGACAAAATCACTTGTTAACGAGTCATATGATTGTCTAGGTCTCCTTTTATGTGTGAGACTGAACCAGCATTTCGCATTCGAGCTTCAACGCCGGAAAATACCGGCCGTTGATGGGTATATCAACGGAACCAGCATGCTGCTATGGCCTCGCTTCCAACAGATAATGGACCAACACTGCGACTCAGTCCGAGCTGTCACAAACAGCATTTCAAATCGCAAACCCTCCGCCTCGGAGCAGGCGAAACAGTCAGCCGCCCCACATTTTACGACACAGCGTTTTGCACAGTTCATTCAGGGTATTTTGACCCTGAGTGCCGAAGCAGGGGATGATGAGCCTGTCTCTGCGAGCTTGATCAGACTCCGCAGTGAAATTGAGGCGTTCCTGACGAAGACAAGTAATAATATTGGGGACTCGAGAAAAAGGGAGAGGTTCCTCTACAATAACTATTCACTGATTCTGACGATCATCGGGGATCTTGAGGGCAAGCTGGCGCTGGATCAACAGGAGCATTTTGAGGGACTTAAAAGGGCGTTTGGAGAAGGTGCATGAGGCTCCGGAGCCTTATGCTATAAATACAGATATGAAATCTAATTGATGACACCCGTAAAATATCCTACAGATATTGAGACTTTGTGTCCCATTTTCTCGGCCCTGGTGCTGTGAAGGTACTGACATCTAATGACCCCGGTAGCCAGTCCATTGCCTCCAAAACGCTCCAAGGACTCCAGATGGTCCTGAAGATTTTCGTATCCAAAACGACAAAACTCCTACTAATACAGCGAGCCCAATAGTCCCGGCTGGTCTCCGATACTTCCAAACCACCTTAATAACCATGTCACGTCGATCCGCCCACTCTAATTCCCGAACCTGCTTATTGAAAAACATTTCACCGTCTTCCAGGGTCTGATTTACAGTCTGGTCTTCCCAGCGCGCTGTTTTCAACACACTGGAATTTGAGATCGATCGCCATAACCTCAATTTTTCAGGTGGGTATTTCTCAAACAGCTTCGCAGTATTTTGTATCAGAGCCTCAAGATCCAGGGGCTTCGGCAGCTTGGACAGAATCGAATGAAGCATTTCCGGCTCATCTGCCGGGGTCTCAAAAAGCTCGTCCGAGCGCTGGATAACAATCTGAGCAAACATATATACCGAGAAGGCAGCTTCGCGTGCGAGAAATACATCGAACAGTCGAGCTATGTCCCCATATTCCTGGATATCGTGGGCATACATTGTCAGCGTTCCAGATAGGGCGAAAAATGGCTGGGTTTGGGAAAGATGGTTGTAGAGTTTGGGATCCACGGCGTACAAAATGGCTGGTATGAGACGCAGTTGAGCCAGGGCTGGAGCGAGTGTTGGTAACATAAAGTCTCGAATACGCAGAGCCGAGAGGCGTGCTACGGCCGCCGAGCGATCGCTGTGTCCCAGAACCAGGAGAAAGACCTGGCAGATGTCATGGTAGCCTTGGAAGTAACAGAGATATGGGTGGCGGCGCAGGACTTCTGTAATCAGGTCGGAGAGCTCCTCCTTTCGACGGTCGAGATCTTTCATCGACTGGTCTGTGCGAAACGGTGTCAGCTTCTATGTGATATGTGATAGTCAAGCCATTCATGACGTACCATGGGGATAGTATATAAAAGACCTGTTCACATCCAACTGAACCTGGTCCTCGTCTCGATGTTTTGGTAGCCTTTTCCAGCTCTCGCGCTTCTCAGTCTCCGACTCTACATCGTCGTCTTGGCTCGGATATCCGAGAAGGAAGGGCCCTGCCATTGAAAGTCAGACTTGGTTCAGGGAGATCTGTCGGTAGTACGAACATGTCTGGCGTCGAAGGTCGTCAGAGAGCAGTCCACCTTCCGATGTTGCCAGAGCCCTCAGCGTATGAACATCCTTCCATTTGCATGCTTCGAGGACTTTTGCGGCCTTTGCGTTGTACTGCTGTTGCTGAGACGAGGTCCGTGATATGGCGGGTTTCTTTTCATCCTCCTCTGTGGCCCTTCCATCAGACTCCATATCTGCCCAAACGCGTGGTTATCATCGCAGTCTGACGAGAAGGGAGATACTGAGAGACAGGAATAACCAGTTTCCCGGCAGATGCTCTTTCCTGGCCTGGCCTGGCCTGGTCGTTGTTACTGTACTGTAAAACGCGCTAGAAATGCTGGAAATGTGTTGGTGCAGCGTGATCCATGTGCAAGCCATGAAATAAATGATCTGTCAGGTCTGCAACGACGCCTCACCTGATATGTCTGCTGACCGGTGTTCACGATATTCCGGAGAGCATCAGTTGTAAGCAACGTCTTCTTGACGACGAGAGTTTCCCGCCCTGTTTATCTCATTCTCCAGTTTCGGCGTTCAATTCGGCAGAGATCCACAGCCTTGTGGTGACAAGGCTACCTAAGGTACCTAAGGTAGGTAGGTACTGTACCTTGGTGAAGCAACCCCAAAAACATCGTGGAACATCATTATCAAGCAAGGCTGCTGATCTTACTGGCCTCAATCCCCTCCTGTCTATAGCGTGGGGCCCTCCTTTGGTTCAGGAAGCCTCCTCCCAAGCTATCATCACCCGACTCGCTGGACTTCCCACCTCCCCTCCAACATAGGGCCTACAGTACCCGTTCCAGCTGGTGTCACCGTTGCACCCTGACGCTCACTGGGCCTTCTCCATCCTTTTATGGAATCGGTGTGACTCGAGTCGCCATTATGGCCTTTGAGACCAACACCTTGGTAAATGGAGAGTGGACCACGCGCACTCTGGACATCAACACCGTTCTGAAACACTTTGATCAAGAGAGCAAAGAGACGAACATACGTGATCTGGACATTGAGAGGACTCCTACTCTTGGGCTTTTGACGCAGACCGTTATTCGCAGCCCACTAGTGCACTGGATTCTGCCGGCCCGTCTAAGGAGTCCGGAAAGAAACGATGTTGCTTTCATCGGGGTAAGAGTTCTTTTCTACTGTTCTGTTTTTTTTGTTTGATTGTTACTGTAATCGCTATTCTGTTCCTTGTGCTGTGAACCCTTCCCAATTGTTCACAGTATCATGCTCTCAATTGTCGACCAAGTTATGCCTGCAGAGCTAACCATGTCTTCCTTGTCTTCTGTCGTCCCGGTCAATGCTGATCGGCGATTGAGAAACTAATGTTTGCAGGATGATTTTGTTCAAATCAAGGAACTCCGCCCAGATAAGCAACTCTGGGATGTTACTCGAAAAGAGAACTTTGGAGCCCGTATTCGAAATGCTCGTGTATTTGGATCAATGAAGGCATTTGACAAAGAGCGAAATGCAGAATTTCCTGGCATTCAGATCGAAGACGAAGATGATGATGTGGGCATGCATGCTGAAGATGATTTTCGGAACGGTCGACATACGAGGACTCCATTATCACCACAGTCCATCATTCTACAATTGGACACGGGAGACACTGTATTCTTGAGCCTACGTCAATCAAAGGCGGGAAACCTGGAATTCGTCTCCAGCAGACACCGAGTGACGAAAGCAATGTTGAAGCTGCAACCGGGCATGCATCTCGCTATTGACCCTAGCTCCCGGTATATGGCTGTGGGGTGTTCAGAGCACATGTTCGCTATCTACGCTTTGCACTCCCGGGAGGAGCTGTCGAGACAGCACATACGAGGCCCCTCTCTACAGCAAGTCGCATCCGAGGGTTGCGTTATCGTACAGGGTATCATCCTTAAGATGGAATTCTTGTATCCTAGCGCTGGCGACGATACACATATAATTTTGATAGTGTTGGTCGTTGCGAAAGGCAGAACGCGGATCTTGCGCTATGAATGGGAGACTGGAAATGAGCTGACGAACGTTCGCTCTGGTAACCAGAGGGGCCACCTCCTAATGGGGGAGCATCAGATGCCACTACTACTCATTCCGTTGACGATCGGATCCTCGTTCATCCTCATCTACGATACATTCATGATTGTCGCTAAAGGTATTCTTGAAGGTCACCCCAAATTCTTTAACCTCTGTCATCTCAATGATCCTCCAACCAACTTGCATCATGGGAGAGGGATTCCATTATGGACCTCATGGACGAGGCCAGCGCGAAGGAAGGAACATACTATACAACGTGACGACATCTATATTGTGAGAGAAGATGGAGTTGTCAAAACCCTTGAGATCGATTCCAATATCGAGGAGTTGGTTGGACTAGACATGACAATTGGTGAATTTGAAGGCAATTGTGGTACAGCACTAGCAAGCCTCGATTTCAGGATTTATGGTACTGACGGCGACATGCTCATTACAGGAGGGGATTCGTGTTCCGGTGGGACCTATCTCGTAAGTGCATTTGACCTTTTATCAAAGGCTTCTTTAGTAGTCTAATCATCAATGCCGTATCAGGTTGAAGCCCGGAAAGCCCCCGCGTTCATTGAACCAATACAAAACTGGTCTCCATCGCCCGACTTCATAACGACGTATGCTGCTGATGATCAGGCCTCCTTGGACGGACGGAGTCGTCGCAAAAGGAATACAGCTCCGCGACCAGACAAAATTTATGCTTGCACTGGAAAGGGGTTAAAAGGCGTCATCACCGAGTTTCGTTATGGTTTGGAAGCAAAACTCGGATTGGAAATGGACTATCAGATTCCTATCATGGAGGCCTGGGTTCTATGCCCATCTTTAGACGACATCGATGACGTCTCTCTTTTCCTTCTCTCACTTGGTGACCACTCCGCAGTGCTTCAACTCTCTGGTGACGCCAGGGAAATAGACAATCTGGAGCAAGAAGACACCAAGTTTGATCTGAGGTATCGAACTATCGCTGCAAACATGCACAGGAGCTTCACGATACAGGTGACCGAGCAGACCATAGTATTGATGAATGGATCCCAAGTGTAGGTATCTCCCACAGGCATTATATCGTTTGAGCTAACAACTTAATAGCCACGTCCACGAGAAAGATGAAATCCTAAAGATCCATGAAGACAGCATTGGTGTTGGTCATGGTCTAACAATAGACAAGGCCCTCATCCACGAAGATTTGGTTCTGTTCACATCACGTCTCAATGACTCTGTCTATCTCCAAATCCTGGAACAAAAAGAAGTTTACATGGAGACCGACAGTATGTCTAGAACTGAACCTGAAACAAACGTACGAACTCTTGGCAAGTACTCATCTCAGGTTTCTGGTCTTGCAATCTGCCAAATTGCCCAAGACCTGTACGCTATCATTGCAGAAGTGCATGACGACTCAATAACTCTGATATTCGAAGCTATCAAAACTACAAATCACGAAGAATTAAAAATACCATCCACGTATGGGGATGACATTCGGCTCGAAGCATTCGTCAGTATTTCTGTAGCTTATAGAATACCCGGATTAATCACCTTGCTTTGTGGAACACGGAATGGGTACTTGCTCACATTGGATATCAATGAGAGCACTTTACAAATCACAAGCTCTCGATGTCATCGCTTTGGTACGAGTCAAACGATTATAAAAAGAGACGTGCAGCCACATTCTGGAGAAATATTTTTCGTGAGCTGCGACTCAAACATCTTCGTTTTGGCTCCTGATCGTTCGGTATTGCCGCCTAGTAGTAGACGCCAGAGCCCAGGCTGGGCCATCAATCAAGTCTGGCTTACCGATGCCACAAGGCCAGAACTTCAGCAGCCGGACATAAGTTCAATATCGAGACTAAGGCCAAGCTCGTCTGGTGGTGCAGATGGAGGGCTTCTTCTCGTGGCTGGTAATCAGCTTCTTATGGCTGCTTTCAGTACTCAGCCAAAATCTGTCCCTCGCCACATTCCTGTCGGAGGCACCCCAACGCGTGTATTGTATTCTCATGATCTGGGTCTCCTCATTGTAGGCGCAATTGTGAAAAACAAGACAACACTTCTATTCATCAACCCCCATACTGGCGAAGATCTATCAGCGCCTTGGCTTAAGAGCGATTCCGGACCCGGAGATTTCATCAGTGGTCTTGGCAGGACTGGGGACAGGATCTATCATCTTCTTGAATGGTCGTTTACCAAAGAAAAGAAAACTTGGAATCACGTCATTGTTGCTACCAGTTCCGGGCGACTCTTGGTCGTAACTACGAGAACCGACAGTGACACGGGGCACATATGTTTTTGGACCAAGTATCAATTCAGGCTTCCAGGATCAGAACCAATATACTCAGTGACTGGATTTCCAGAGGGTCTACTCTGGTGTTCAGGAAACAAGCTCCTCTGCGATACTCTTGATCTCAAGGAGAAGAAGTTCCAGCGCATAGCAGAATACACACTCCCATCACCAGCCACGGCCATTTCATACGATAACGGTATCATATACGCCCTAACTAATAGTCATTCGTTAGAGGTCCTCAAACTGGTCATGGATGGTTCCAGAGGAGCAAAAATCACTCGTACGCATGGTGATCAGATTACCCGCAACACTCTACATCACGCAGGTGTTGTTCGGCCCTTAGGACGCCCTATTCATATAGTTTCAGATAAGCACTGTTCTGTAGTTGGATTGTGGGCTACTCAGGATACGAAAGCAGATACTCTCGAGACCGTTTTCGAAGCGGATCTTTCACATTCGGTCCTCAAGTTCCGTCCAGGAAGGTGCCGCCCGCTTTGGGATCCATGCTGGACCTCTAGTAGTACGGGTACCGGATCAATTGCCGGAGACGGTGCAGGTCATGAAGACTCCCCAAGATCTGCCAATCGCCTTGAGTTGCTAGGCTTATCGATTGACGGATCACTGAGTCAACACACCATTCTTGAATTTACAGAATGGAGATTTCTGAGGTTCTTCCTTAATCTTGCGATACGATCACCAAAAGTCTGCGAGTTTACCTACAAAAATGATCCTGTTCCTCTGGAGCCTCCGAGCGTACCGAAGCTGATGATGCACGTGGATGGTGATATTTTGAAACGCTGTCTAGCGGAGACAAATCTTGAGGGCCTCCTGCGTTTTGGTGAGGAAAGCGATGAAGCGGCCGAGATATTCTCCAAGTTCTATGAGCTGCTTCAAGAACTGCATGAAGGGAAGCTGGATGAGCATGCTGATGCTGCTGTCTATGTGGAGCAGGCATACGCAGATCTAGCATTCTATCTACGCCCTGTGTTGTAGGATGGAACTCCCCTGACGGTCTTCTTGGTGTCGGTGTGTACAGAATGCTTCGCTAGATTGTTATTGTGACTCATAGAGTTGGGGCGGCATATTATATGATTCATGACAGCAAGTCAGCTTGAAGACGAGAGAGCCTATCGTAATTAGAAATGATCAATATGGATGCCATTCATCCTGTGATTGGTGCAAATAAGACAAAAATGTTAAGATGTGACTCGCAATATCAAGATCATAATTCTCATGTCAATATCGGAAATAAAGGGGTTAGGGGCTAACAACTCCCAGCTCGCTCGCTTGTTGATTGCAGTGCAGTGCGCAATCGCCGGTGGATGCCCGCACACTTTCATCGACCCCGCAATTTTGCAACGACGTGCGAAGAAATTACGCCACGACCATCAGCGACAACGTAGGCCACCTTTTCGGATACGATAGTAACGTACACGCAATGGCACCCAAGAAGAATAACAATAAGAAGGCCGACGACTGGGAGTCGGAATTAGGGGAGGCACCCAAAGATGCAGCCGCGCCAGAGACAAAGGATGACGCTCCGGCTGAGGCAGATGCGGACGAGGAGTTCCCTGCGGGCGGATTAATGGCTATGTTGCGCAAGAAGCAAAAGAAGAAGAAGGGCAAGCAAGCTGAGGATTTTGTTGAAGGCGAAGATCCACCTGGCGCAGAAGAACCCGATCTCACCGAGAAGGCACCCGTTGAGGCGTCGTTAGACGACGAGTTCGCGCTTCCAGACAAGAAGGGCAAGGGCAAGAATGCGCCTGCAAAGATCGCGAATGATGAAGTCGAGGATGACGAGAGGGGTGCTGATGGGAAGGTCCTTACGAAGGCTCAGAAGGAAAAGTTAAAGAAGGAGCGTGAGAAGCAGCGGAAAAAGGAGAATGTGAGATTGGTTTTATGTTGCGGATTATATATATTTGCTGATCAGATTATTTACAGGCCGCGAAGAAGAAGACTACAGCTCCAGCTAAAGCTCCCGAGGCCGCCAAGCCCGTCGCAGATGTTAAAGTCGAAGAATCCGCCGCCAAACCCGCAGCTGGTGGCAAAGGCAAGAAGTTACCTGCAGCCCTTGCAAAGCTTCAGGCACAACAAGAAGAGCTCAAGCGAAAAGAAGCAGAGAAGGCAAGAATCGAGGCCGAGGAAAAGGCTCGGGCTGAAGAAGAGGAGCGGAGGGAGGCTGAAGAGCAGAAGCAGAGGGAGGAGGCTAAGGTCTTGAAAAAGCAGAAGGAGAAGGAGAAGATCGAGCAACAGAAGAAGGATGGCACTTATCTCACCAAGGCCCAGCGAGAAGAGAAGCTTAAAAATGAGATGAAGCTGAAGCAAATGATTGCTGCTGGAGTCAAGGTCGGATCGAACGAAAGCGGAGAAAAGAAGAAGCCTGTCTATGACAACAGGAAAAAGGGCAAAGGCGGTAGGAAGAACCCAGAAGAGATCAAGGTATGTTTTAAGAAGGCTATACATTAGCAAGGCTAACATTAAGTAGGCTGAGGAGGACAAAGCCCTTGCGGAAGCTGCCGAACGGTCACGACAAGAAGCCGAGAAGAATGCCGCTGAGGCCAAAATAAAGGCCGACAAAGCAGCCGCCGAAGCAGCAGCCGCCAAGGAGGCAGAGAATGACAGCGACCTAGACGACTGGGAAGTTGCAGCTGCCGAGAGCGACGACGACTTGAAGGAGAGCTGGGATGCCGACTCGGATGAGGAAAGAGAGAAGGCTGCTGCTAAGAAAGCTTCAGCAGAGAACGGCAACGCAGGAAGCAAGTCGTTACCCATCCGAGACAACAAGGGAGAGGATTCTGATTCTGAGTCTGAGTCTGAGTCTGACTCAGAGTCAGAAGAGTCATCAGAAGATGAAGAAACCAGCGCTGCCCAAGCCGCTGCAGCTCAACGGAAGAAAGAGGCTCTAGACCGACGCGAGAAGGCGCATGAAGCAGCTATGGCCGCTCGCTCGGCGGATGACTTGCGTTCGCCCATCTGCTGTATTCTTGGCCACGTCGATACCGGAAAGACGAAGCTGTTGGACAAGATTCGACAAACAAATGTCCAGGAAGGAGAAGCTGGAGGTATCACTCAACAAATTGGTGCTACGTACTTCCCAGTCGATGCTATCAAACAGAAGACTGCAGTCGTCAACAGAGACAACAGCTTTGAATTTAAGGTCCCTGGTTTACTGGTTATAGATACCCCTGGTCACGAATCTTTCTCGAATCTGCGGTCTCGAGGTTCTTCGCTATGTAATATTGCCATTCTTGTGGTTGATATTATGCACGGACTGGAACCCCAAACCCTAGAGTCTATGAAGCTACTTCGAGACAGAAAGACACCCTTCATCGTCGCATTGAACAAGATCGATCGTCTCTACGGATGGAAGAAAGTGGAAAATAACGGCTTCCAAGAGAGTCTGGCTTTACAGAACAAGGGCGTGCAGAATGAGTTTGCCAAGCGTTTGGAAGATACCAAAGTCGCCTTTGCTGAGCAAGGTTTCAACTCGGAGCTTTACTACGAGAACAAATCGATGGCCAAATTTGTATCTTTGGTACCCACATCAGCTCATACTGGAGAGGGTATTCCAGATATGCTCAAGCTCATCCTCCAATTGACGCAGGAGAGAATGGTTGGATCACTAATGTATCTTTCTGAGGTCCAATGCACAGTCTTGGAAGTTAAGGCTATCGAAGGCTTCGGTATGACAATAGACGTCATTCTCTCAAATGGTGTTCTGCGAGAAGGTGACAAAATCTGTCTATGCGGAGTTGACGGTGCGATTACGACCAATGTCCGAGCATTGTTGACTCCAGCGCCTTTGAAGGAATTACGTCTGAAGTCTGCATATGTGCATAATAAAGAGGTCAAGGCCGCCCTTGGTGTCAAGATCAGTGCCCCAGGCCTTGAAGGTGCAATTGCAGGTTCGAGATTGATGGTCATTGGTCCTGACGATGACCAATCCGACATCGAGGATGAAATTGAGTCTGATCTTGGTGCTCTTTTCAGCCGAGTAGAGAAGTCCGGACGCGGTGTTACAGTCCAGGCCTCAACTCTTGGATCCTTGGAAGCTCTTTTGGATTTCTTGAAATCGTCAAAGATTCCTGTGGCAAACGTAGGAATTGGCCCAGTCTTCAAGAGAGATGTCATGAACTGCGGTACTATGCTCGAGAAGAACAAGGAGTATGCTGTCATGCTTTGCTTCGACGTCAAGATCGACAAGGAAGCACAAGCGTACGCAGACGACCAGGGCATTAAGATCTTTACTGCGGATATCATCTACCATCTGTTCGACGCCTTCACCAAGCATATGTCTATCATTGCTGAGAAGAGGAAAGAGGAGTCCAAGCTTCTTGCGGTCTTCCCTTGCGTCTTGAGTCCTGTCGCTGTATTCAATAAGACTGGTCCAATTATCGTGGGTGTCGATGTCGTCGAGGGAAATCTCAGAATGCACACACCTATTGCAGCAGTAAAGCAAAACTCAGTCACTGGCCTCAAGGAGATTGTCAATATTGGCAGAGTGTAAGTTTTTCCCCAATTATTAGATCGGACATCTAACTAAGACCTACAGTACCGGTATCGAGCGTGACCACAAGCAACTCCAAAACTGCAAAAAGGGCCAGCCATCCGTTGCCGTCAAGATCGAAATGGGTAGTCACCAGCCGACATATGGCCGCCACCTCGAGGAGAAAGACACGTTATATTCGCTGATTAGCAGGGCTAGTATCGACTGTCTCAAGGAGTTTTACCGATCCGATGTCAGCAATGATGAGTGGCTTCTGATCAAAAAGCTAAAGCCTCTGTTTGATATCCCTTGATTGGGAACGGCTTGCTAATGAACGTTGTACGGATATGATGGTCTCTTATTTGTAATTTGGCATTGCAAGGTTTTCGCGAAAGCGTAGATAAGAGCATTGGACGCAGAATGCGAAAGATACTTTGAAATATCTGCTGATTTGAGTGACATGGCTCGTAAGTCTAGATTCTTTCAATATGAAAAGCATTTCGCTCTGTTAGCTTCCCGTATGCATAAACATAGGGTTCGGTTTCATCTCGAGATATGTCTTCGGAGTGCTCGAAGCTAAATGTGTCGTCTAAGGCGTCTTCAGTGGCGTTCCCCTCTCCACCCCCTTTATGAATCAAAAGACTCAGATCAAGGCAGTATACAAGTAGTGAGAGCGCCGTGAGCAAATTACAAGCAATACGGAGTTATATCAAACAAGTCTACCCAACAAACACTTCACCAATTGAGAGAACAATTGGAGGTTGCCATCGGGTGCTTGATTTAGGTAGGCGTTCACACTGTGCCTTGATCATTACACGTTCCATTTGAAAAAGGTTCATTAGGATACATTTTTCAATCCTAACCATACAGTGTATGTCGAGGCCATTTATTACTCACCAAATTCCCTCTTTGGAAATATCCCCAGGTCTCATGATATTTAAGCGAGAACCCCCTTAAACCATTGAAGGTCCCTTGCAAACGGACCTTGTTCTTCAGCGATCTTCACTCCAAACGATCGAAACGTAAGCAACTCGAGAACTTGACTATCAAGCAAGGCTTTGTTTTCGCCGAACAGTTGTATAAGTCAAGATTGCATCGAATTGGCCCAGTTCTTTTTTATCAACCTAGTGCCAGTAGTTATTTCCCCTCTTGCTCCTTTTGAAAAATGCTCGCAACCAGTTGCACCAGCAGGCCCAGCATGCTCCCGCATCCGTTCGTTATTTCCTCTTTAACTCACCCTTGCCGTTCGCAAGCAAAGTGTGCTCGCTCGCGTACACGAGTCGCAGCAGGCAACAGTCACTTGCTAACCTGGAAGACCGCATTACTATCACTGGCCTTGGCAGTACTTGTGCTTTTTGGACATGTCTGCTTTGTATCTGTAAATATGCATTCTATGAATCTGACGCGTGAATCATAGGTACGGTACGTCAATAGCACCCGAATTGCAAACATACTTGAATTTTACTGCTGATGTGCGCGCGGTCGCCGTACGCATGTCAAGTGCTGCCACGCTCGGTGGTCGTATCTTTGTTGCGCAGTGTGACTTCAACAGCAGGTGCAATTACTGGAGCTGTCTCTGGAAAGAACATGCGCCCGGAAGAGGAAGGGAAAGGGAAGCGACGCATCACCGACTCAACAGGGACTAGCGTCGACTATAAACCCCCCCTCGGCGTAAGAATTTTCGATCGCTTTCTCGCTTTCTAACGTTTTCAATCACGGATGTCGAGTGGAGTATGGATTCGAGTGGAGTATGGATTCACCCTCTTTGAACCCACTGCATGCAGCACTTTGCGTTCATCAAGGCGACAGTTTATCGTCTGACTAGGTAGGCTGTCGTTCTACATCGTCGATATCCAGAGCTCTTGCTCGCAAAGTTGCCAAAGCATCGACATTGTCGACACTGAATTCAGCACGTGTTTCTTCGGCGTCCATCTTTCGACGCTTGCTTGGTGCTGTGTCATCGAGACCCTCTCTAGCATCATCGGTGCCGACATGATTAGATGCATGCATGGGAGACTGATTATAGAAGAGCGCGCCATGTTCTTGATTCGATTGAGGGAAGTCATAGAATGATCTTTGAACATCTATGGGCTGGAGGCCTTCGCTAAGGTTTGTATCACTAACTTGGAGCTGGGACTGATCACGGATAGAAAACATCTTTGCAGCGAGTACTTTTGTATGGAATTTTCAAGAGGACGTTATAGTACGAGGAGAGAAAGAAGGCCAAGAACAAGAAGAACAAGGAAACGATGGCTTGTCTCCGACTTTTCTCGAATTGGCTTGAACGAAGACAGACCAGGTCAACCACTCAGCGACATCGAGTGTGAAGTCATTGGGTTCGATAGGTTGCGGGCGCGGCTACGCTCGATCTACGAAGCCCGGAAAGCAGACGCTATCGGTCAAGATGCCGAGCGATTAATGACTTATTCGACAGCAGCTCTCCTTACCAACACACCACTAGATACTTTGAGTCTTTGGTTGACTTCCATATGATGTCGATGAAGCCCGCACTCGAGGCCTTCTCAGTCGAGAGGTGATTACCTGGCAGACCTTACTAGAGATCGAAGCGCCTTCCGACGACGACCTGAGCTGCTTTGCTACTTATGCGAGCCTGGTTCGGCTGCAAGGCACGCAGTATAAGTGTAGAAATCGTCATAGGGCATGAATACAGCATGTTTCACAACTTACCTGGTCAACAAAGTCGTTTGTTTCCGGAAAAGAAATCAGCCGTAGTGTCTTGATAAGTTGATAGCCGGTGTTTCGAATCATCAGAATCACCAGAATGGTCCTGGTCTGGTGACTAATCTCTGTGTCCCGCCCACCAACCTGCAGCCGAATTGGCATTAAGGGGGGAAAGTCGTCTCGTTGAGAATGAGCGGAGCTCAACGGATCTAAAAGTTCATCAAGTCGCTGCAGATACAAAGAATGGGATGGATCTTGGGTGATTATTCTGCAGTCTGCAACAGAAGGCGAACCTCCTGACTGTCTGTCGGTTATCGAATGATTACTACCGGATGCAGTAAGAAAACTGTACAGCGGGGGCGGTGAGATTAGCGTGCATCACCTTGGGGTCGGCTAGGCTAGTATCGAAGAGGGTTAGCTGGCACGATATGCATGGCAGCATGGGTACGGTAGGTAAACTTGGAGCCTCGAAAGCTTGTATGATAGGACAATTCTTACCCATTACTGTTACGAAGTACTATCCGAAATGTGAGGGGTATTATTTGGTAAGCCTGGCCTGGGTATGACAGTAAACCGTGCCAGCCACGCGCGTGCTAATGAATGACCTATCAGGTAGGGGCTGATGGGATTACTCAATCTGCGAGGAAAAGTAAGAACAACAGGAAGAAGCATGTTCCTTGAGAATGTATGATTTTCGAACCGAATAAACAGGTGATTGAGGCATCTTGGTAATGAAGATCAAACAACGCGCGCAATATACCTTGGTACAGTAGTGATGCATCGATGATCCGGTTTTCCTTGCAAATGCAGGCTACCTTATCAAAGAGGATAATTGCAAAGAGTATAACTTACCCTTTCCTTTACCCGTAAGAGCCGGCTTTGGTCCGAGTACGGTCGGGTCGGACACTAGTTACGATGCTATACTAGACCATATATTTATGATAGGTGACTTCAGTGACTTTACTAGTTGAAAAGGCTCATTTTCGAAAAGAGCGTACTGCACTCACTCACTCCTTGGCTGGACTTTTGAAAACCCCGATACTACCTACTCATCAAAATGAGCTGATTATTAAATCGGGTTCGCAACTTCGCGCCATCCCTATCTACCGGCATAACTATTTCTTATACGGAGTAGAGACTGGGCACGTGTGCGGCATATCAATACAAAGGTAATGATCGCTACTGTAGCGCAACCCTCACCGATTCTTCAGTCAGCCAGGTGAGGGGTTGGCCTGGTTTTTTCTCCGGCACACGATTAAAAGCAGCGGTCCTTCACACGTTGCGCGGGCGTGTTCACACGTCAAACCACGTTTTTCTCTTTGCGACCCTGCCCTGCCCTGTACGGTACAGTAGTGTAATCCTGTAAGCCAAGCCCATTCGGGGAAAAAACCAGGATCACAAAGTCAGTAGCTTTCGAGAGTAGCGCCAGCGGCGAGTCAGAATTAGAAGTACATTTATGCCGTAATAATCATCAGACGCAGGGCTAAAGTATAAATGTAAGATACGAGGGCCCGGGCACGGGCATGGGCATGGGGCATGGAAGATTTGGGCGGGAAAAGAGGCGGCTGGGGTAAGTAGCCATTTCCCACGTGGCATATTCAGTCAGCCGTGCTTCTGGCTTCGCTTCAGCCTTGCGCATGCATGTGGAGGGGAGGCAACTGGAAGAGTGCAGCTTCTCTCCATCTCGTCATCCATCCATCATCCATCATGGCACTTGCAGTTCCCGGGGCTCCGGATATGTAAATCACTTCGTAGGAGAACGAGTACGGAGGAAACAGTGACTATTGCTAGAACCACCTCAAGATATTCTATGCCAACACCCGCTTAGCTTAGCACTAGTGTCGAAGATTTTCCCGCAGCCAGTTATGGTAAAACCCTTTCATGCCAACTTCACCAAAGTCATTACTACTCTGTATTTTCATCGCGTGCGGCGTCTATATCCCCAGCCACGGCCCACGCCACGAACCTCGCGCATAAGGAAATTGCAGCTCCATCCATCTTGTTCACAAGTTCTTTTCTCTCGGAGCTCGCCGATCAGGGGTCCATCCCGAATCATCCATCTATTATTCCCAACGGACACTTTACATCGTAAACAATCTGCCACAATCTCCGAGAAAGCCAGATGGCAGATGGGCCACGTGGGATCCCACGAGACGTAGCCCAAAGCAAGCCCCCTGCCCGAGATAATATCCGAAGTTATCGATGACAAGTGATCAATGACCAGGGTCAAACTCAAATTCACTACTTCCTTTCTGGAATCTTTAATTTCCTTCTCCTTCTAGCCTTCCTTCTAGAACACTGTGCCGCTCCTTCTGCCGCTCCTTCCCTGAAACAGCCCTAGAATAAAGCCACATGCTGCTGATCCAGTCCCAGGGTTTTGGGAAAGAGAGTGGTGACTCCGTTTACGGACCAGGTTCAAGTCCACTTTGACACTCCACTACCCTACTAAACTTGGAGCACATCAAACATACGGAGTATACTCTTTCACTGCAAGGGACTACGGTAATCCGAAGTATAACGTAAAGCGGCTTCATGCAACATCGTCTCATAAGTGTCCTTCCAACGCTTTGAATGTCTTTGTTGACAGGATCCTGTCCAGGTCCCTTGATCCATTAAATACTTTGAGTAAGGTCAAAAGATTTAGACCAGTGTGATATCGAAACCATGTGTTGGTTGATCAAATCGGGAGGACAAAGTCCCGAATAGGGAAGAGTACAGCATCCCGTGCCGTACAGCATCCGGAACACTATTAATCCACGCCCAGAGTAGTTCTCCCACTGTTCGGTTTCTCCACGGCTGCTTGCGTGACTCCCCGACTAGTAGGAGAAGAAGAACAAGAAAACGGAGAAATAGCCACGAGGCAAACGGCTGTGCGTGGTGCCGCCAAGTCTGCAGCCTACCGCCGTGTCATCAGTAGCCACGAGGCAAGTGTCTCAATGCACTGCTACGCTCCTTTGTGACGTAGCGTATATGCACCCGCCCTCCCGCTGCTGACTCTGTGTTGTATCCAGTGCCGTGAGGTCGGTGAGTGGGAAATAGCGGTATGGTTGGTACGGAGTACAATGTGGGACATGCGCTTTGTGGCATGTTGGCACTCGATTGGAAAGGTGAGGAAGCCATGTCAGATCATGCAAGAGCTCTTACTGTAATAATGTGCTGCCTTTCAAGGTCCAAGTGCACATTTCTGAGAGTAGATGTGACACCAGAACCGGCACAACGCATGGATTTAGTTCATATGGGGATATAATCTTCCACGTCAAGTGAACGAATTAGAGGTCTGAGTTTAAGGCTTCATACATCCCTCTCACTGCACATTGTAGTTCGGAAAGCGGGTTGGCTGTTGAGACTGCACAGTTTACAACACCGGCTTCGTGCAGCATCTTGTGTTTCCAACAATGCTGTAAGCATGCGAGCCACTTGGTCTGACCGGCATAAAGACACTTGAGCGAACATTCTGATTTCTTATGGGTCTGAAACCCGCAGGTCCGGGAATTCTGGTTCTTGCTTCCGAGCGGACGAGAAGAACAGTTCAGAAGTTCACACCTGCAATGTCCCTCTCAACCCTGCCGCCCCGGAATGAGAGACATCACTTTACGCTGGTCCTCCACTCCTGCTTGACTGATACGGACAAGTGCTGTAGCAGACTTTGTCTTCGCTGCTAGCCGGAATGAATCAGTGTTTGCGGAACAATATCATGATTGAAAGTTCGATTTAAGATTTTAGTTTTACATTAAAATAAGTTTAGCAAGACTTAAGGTTCCAAAATTATTGTTAAGTGAAATTATCTACGCGTTTTGGGCTCTATACTTCCACAGATATAGTAAAGAAATGCGCGAGAGAACGACTCTTGAACTCTCAAATACGTCGCCTTTCGCTTAGAGACAGAAAATGAAGAGTGCTAGATAGACATATTCGAAAGACTAAAAGTCTATCTCAGTCTGATATACCAAATACAGTTCTTCAAAGATACAAACACTTACCACACTTGTGGACTCTGAGCAGAAAAGCGCAATGTCCCTGACGAGATATAGCAGCTGCAAGTGAAGCAAGCTTATAGTTGTTCAAACTAGGCCCGCTTGGTATGGCCATCCATTTGATCCTCCAAGACTTGCGGGGTTTTGACGCGGCTCATCCGCGCAACTCAACATTTCAGCTCTTTCAGTCATTCTTATCCTGGATAGTTTTCAAGCTTCACTTCATAGAGCATCATGTACACAACGATCATTTCTATGAAGGCGTAATGTCCCGACCATTGTGGAACTTTACTCTCCCCACTCGGACCAAGTATCAACACAATTTCTGGAGCAACTGCCTCATGTGTGCTATCCAAGAGCTATCTTGCACCCGCGAGGATATTGCTGTATCCAATGGTTGAGTTCTCTGGGGCGCGCAAGGACAATGAGGGAAGCCGGGCTAGGAAGCAAGAGATGGGTTTGCGCTCGCAACAAAGTCTGGAGCACGAGAAGAAGGTACACTGCCTTGCAAGAAAGTTGTCGGGGGGCATTTTGGTCATTGAGTACTGTATGTGTTTCAGAGTGAATACAAATGGACGTTGAAGCGAAGGAGGTGCATCCGGATGTCGTCTCGAAAGCCAGGCATACAGCTTTGCAGCCACGCGAGCAGTAACTTACCTGCCTAGTACTGGAAGGTACAGCTCGTTAACTGCTTGCCCGAGGAGAGATGCTTGCTATGTGCATGTGAAGAGCGGGTGGTGGGAAGGGGGGCTCTCCTTCCTGATCTGGCCTTGAACTTGAGCTCAACCTTGGCATTATTGCACCTGCGGCGCGTCAAATTTGCATTTAGGCACTCCCAGGGAAGGAACCAACCCTGTACCAAGGCACGATCCGCGAGAACATCGTCCTGGGAGCTGACCGCCCAGACGTTCCAGACTCGGAAGTCGAGTACAGTACGCATGCCGCGAAGCCAATATCTAGACTTTATCATGTCTCTCTCCCGACGGCTTCGGCACCATCGCGGGCTACGGCTCTAGAGTCTAGATTTATTGATCGGGCAATTAGTCGAACACTGAAACAGCAATTGAGGGTAGTGGGGAGTGGGAGTTGACTTCGCACGTAATTGCCATGAGAAGCGAAGGCGGATTAGAAGGATTGCCAACTTCATTCCTCCCGAGCTACGCGATAGACAAGGTGCGACTCACGCGGGAACAGAATGATATAAACCCTCGCTCAAGAAGCAATTGTTTTGTTGATGCCGAGGGAAAGTGAGCATTTCGCTTTATTAGAGCCTCCAGAGACCACTCTTCACGTTCAATCGGTCGGTTGACTTGCAGGTTTGCAGGCATCAGTATGGCGCTGACACGGTACAACTGAGCGAGAGATCTTTCATCACGCATTGTTGCCCACAATGTTGTCCTTTGTCTAGGCAGAAGGCAGAAGGAACGGTACGAAGATACCTTTTGAGGTGAAAGCAGGGCAATTTGAGGATTTGAGTTACGAGGCGAGATGCCTTGCCAAGATAATTGCAAAGAGACAGGATAATGGGGTCTGTGACTAAATCTCGTACAAAGGGGCAGCGTTGCAAAGCGGGCTGCGGCAAAATATATTTAGCTCTCTTCAACGACGAAGTATTTGAGTGTCTTCAGTGCAAGAAGGGAGAGAATGTAAGGATGCCAAATGATAGGATTCGCTTTTTGGCCCTTGGCCAAGGTCGTCCGTGAGATATTGGGTCTTTCAGGAATCCTTCGCATCATCGACTAAGTGAGTCTTGTCGGATCCTTCAAGCGTTCACCAGCAAAACACTTCAATACTGCAGCTGGAAATGGGGTAGACAGACAGAAGTATATTTATGCCAGATTTGAAATATGTCAGGACCGCTCTCCGAGTTATGGATATCATCCTTTTCGCAGCCTTCAATAACCCCCAATCCCACAACACCAGACGCCATTTAGTACATGTAGCCTCAGGTTACCGTTGGGCCTGAGTCTCTCCTCCAGCCTTTATTCCGCATATTTTCCTCGACTGCCTTCCAAATGCTTTCAACAACCTCCCGATCCCGCCATCTACTCGCAGCAGACGCTCCAGCACTCCACTTGTCCACCTGAGTTGCCAGTACACCTCGACCCCAGCCCTTAACCGTGTCAGGCATCTGCTCTCCTCTCCATCCTACATAAACACCCAGCGTATGTCTGAATAAATCTGTTGCTTGCTGCCATTTATAGCTCTTGAATTGCCATACTTGGCCTGTCGTGAAGACGGCCACAACCCTCGACCAATACTCTGGCTTAAACTGTTCCGGCGTATCGACAATGATGAAGCGCATAGCGCGGGTAGGGTCTATCAAAGGTAACGTGCGCGTGATATGTAAGATTGAAGCAGAAGAGCTTGATGTTGAGCTCGAGGATTCCGGGGGTATATAACTACCACCTTCGAGGAAGGATTTGATATTTGACATACGTAGAAGGGAGGATGCCGAAGGCGAGAGTAGTATTATGGGGTCCGGTCGGCGGACAGGAGCTTTCGGATTGTGGGGTAGAGTAGGGTTGTTTGCGAGATTCGCAGCTGCTTGAGCAGCCTTGCGTGCATTGAAGGGCGCAGCTAATTTGCGTACATGAGAGAAATCCTGAAATCCAAGTCAGCAAACATGATACGGTTATGACCTTACATCAGACGTACTGTCGGCTTGATTCCCCTCAACACACTATTCCTGTCACCCATTCGCCTCTCTCCATTGTAGATTTCTGCCAGGCGCGGATCAATAGTCTTGCCCTGTCTCCCAGCAGCACCACTAGTGACCGGCGCGATCCCCCCTACTTTCCCAGAAGCAACTTGCGCCGAAGCAGCAGCACTCAGCGTATCCGATGCCAGTGGCTTGATGAATTCACTCTCTTCGGAAGCACTCTCAAGCCAGGTAAGCAAGTCTAATTTCTCCACAAATGGGAGGTTTTGGACCTCTCCGCCTGCGCCTCCCTCAGCAGCCAACTCCTCGTTCAAGGCACGCGTTGCAGCATTGTAGTCGGGGATAGCTGTCTCTCTCTTCAACCACGCGAGATAGATACTGCGGAGATTGACTGGTTTGTCAGATGAGATAAAACGCGTTGGTGTATCGAGGGGTATCGAGACTTGAATGGGTGAGGAAAAGAACAGGTAGGTTGCTGTCGCCAAGCTCAAATCTACAGATGAAGCTGAGGATGCATCTGCGGTCGTGGTCGGTATGCAAGGGCTGTCCGAAGCTATCGCCTGTCGCAGAAGCAAGAGGGGATCTTGCTGAACAGTGTCCGAAGAAGCCATCTTAACTGGCGCTGGGTCGATGGCAGCTACGCGCGGGCAGGGCAGGCTGAAGAATGGGAATTGGAGCCTCGTGGGGAGCTCAAGGTAATTGTAGTAAAAGTACGGCGGCCTTTTCTTGCCAAGAATGCAGCGAGCTTCGCCTGTTCACGTGCCCAACTTCAATGTCAACCTCACCGGATATACTTTACTTTTTATGTTTACATCAGTCCAATTTCTGTCTCGAGCATCTACAAGCAGCTACTCCTTACTCATCCTCCCCACGTCCGCAGACCCTCTTTCATATTATGCCCATATTACTACCATGATACGCACAAATCCCAGTTCCACCGCTCTTGTGTTTGGGGTTCTTTGGGCACAATGGGCTGCTTGGGAGATGCTCCGGTAGCTGGAGCTCGGATTCAGACTCATTTGTTCTCCGTAACTGCTCTTCAATGGCAGCGGCAACTTTGGTATTGGCGTCAAACCATTCTCGACGGACATGTGTCTCATTATTTGATTGATTCTTAGCCGGAGTGCGAGGTTAGTTTACCCTTTGTAATATACTTGCTGGTGAACTTACTGTGCTCTTTGCTGTTGCAATCTTCTCTCCGTGGCGCCTTGGCATATCTGCTGGGAGGCTGAAGTCAAACGCGCGGGCATGGGCTCTGAACTCGGAGGTAGAAGACATGTCCCTGGGTGGGGAAGTACTGATACGCTTGGCTTCCTGAGTTTTGCACACGTCAGCCTGTCGACTTGAAAGAGGGCGAGTCGTCTGTCAATACTTACCGATGCCATGAATGTAGCGGCCACACTTGATTCTGGTAGGTCCACTTCAAATACAGAGTCAGCAAGCATTCTCAATCCTAGACTTTGGCTCTATCTATGAATAACTTTTCCGCCTTTCGATTTCTTACCTCTCTGATAGCCATCATTTATCTTCTCCAACTGTGGAGTAGCTACTGGGGTTTCCCCAATCAACATTTTATGCACGGAACTTGACATTGATAAGATTGACTCGTGCGAGTTCTTGCGATGCCATGGAGCAAGTCCCAACGTTCGACGAGCCCTCGGTGATACACCCGCTGTATTCTGTGTGCCGGGATTTTCGTGTTCGAGTCTTTCCAAACAAGAAGTCGTACCCTCAAGAAGCAGCGCCGTACGTGACCCCCTACTATCTCTTATGGGGATATTATCAACAGACTAAGAAGGTCAGCTTTGGAAACTTCATCGGGATGCCTTGAATCTTACCGTCTTTGATTTTGCGAATGGCGAACTGAGAGTCTTCTTGATTCTACAGGGCAACCCAAGACGTGGCATCGTGGAGGAAGAACTTGAGATAGAAGTTCCATCATTATCTTCCTTTTCTTCAACCGAGGAATGATTATTGCTTTCCGCCGTAAGTAAACTTTTGTCTGATTTGAATCTGACGAGTTCGATTCTAGGTATGATAGATTTGGGCAGAGTCGTCGTGGGATTACTATCTGGCTGCGAAGATGTCGCCTTTTGGTCCGTCGGTCGACTGAGCAGTTTCTTGATCCGCGCGTGTCTCTTCTTTGCAAGCAGTATCTCTCGCTCTGCCCAATATCCTTCTGGGAACCAAACCCATTCCATGCCAGTCTTTGCCGGACGGGGCGGACCTAGAGTTTCGTTTCTATAGGACTGACTTGGATCGGTGACCGAATCACTCAACTTCTTGTTATTCCAATTTGTTATGTTATGTGCTTGCTTGCTTGATGCTGACACTGGTGACTCCAGAGAGAGTGGCTCCGTTTCGTGATTGCTACTGTTAGAGTCTCCTGACTGGCGGGATATATTGAATGCTGTGTGCGATCTAGGTCTAACTCCACCCTCCTCAAATCGTGGTGAGGCCGCTGTAGATGACCTATCATTTGTATCTTTCCTGGACTTCTGCCGGATTTGAAAATAGGATGTCATATCGGATTCACAGGTGGATGAGCGCTGAATCGGGCTCCTTCCCTGTTGCCCGGACGGAGTTAGAATGCTGCTTTTTGCCATTTTTGCAATTTAGGAACCTCGTCAGCTTCACTGTGAGCTTCTGGAGCGGCGTTTGAGGTGGGTTTGTAATCCCGGGGTATGGAGTACTGTCTCATAGATGGATATGTAAGAATGTTCGTGGTTAAGGCAGGTCATAGGTGCGATTTGGTTGAAACATTCGAGTATTCGCGCTGTGATGAGGGCAAGGGCGCTTTACTTTTGAGTTTGGGGAAGCGAATCTGATAGAATATCAACAAGCTTCCTTCCTAATTTGCCCCACAAACTGGAAACAACCGATTGTCGTCAAAACAAACTGCGTGATAACTCGGCTCCATGTTTTCGCCCATGTTGCTGAGTGGTATCGAAATCGATATGTTGCTGTCTAAGCCTGTCTTGAGAATGCCCATTTAATCCACAACGGCCATCCGAGAGGAATTGTAACTTCGGCGAAAGAACTTTAGACGCTGACGCAAGCTCTAGTCCCTTCTCTCAATCATCAGATTGAACATAACGTACATTAGGAAACACTCCACGTTCCAGATGAATGTCTTGGATGGCAGATTCGCGGTCAAAAGCAATGCATTCTCGTTGCACAAATCGTGACCAGAGTGTCCGCCCCATACCTCCATTCAAGCCAAAATACTATTGAGCAAAGAGAAAAACAGTCAAATCATAGGCGTCTTGACGCTTAATACCTTGTCTCAAGGCTAAGCTTTTACTACAGGCTTTGGGTGAGTCAGGCTGACACCCTGATGCGGAGCTTACCAATCTAATAAGTCTGTACCATATGAAGAGATGCTGCAGTTTCACAAGAAATGAGACATCACAACGGGGAATTGATATGAATGTCCATCTTGGTTTCAAGCACTATTTTGTGGGAGATATATGAAATCATTCATGCATTTTCAACCTTATGTTTGCCCCACAGTGCTGATAAAGCTCTCTTTGAATGGCTTGTTCAAGAGGAACCTACCTATGAGAACAATCTTCCCGGTTAAGGAGGGCTCTGCTGAAGGATTTTCCCGCGCATCTAAGATCTCAAACACATCTCGGACGCCTTGGACAATTTTGATATCTCCAGTCGAGAGAGGCAGCTTTGCCTTTACTCTATGGATCTCCAGGCGGCTGTAGTTGTCATTGTCTTCGTCCTCGGATCCATTGTTTGGAGCTGGTAGTTTCGAATCCCAAAGAATCGCCCTAAGCCAGGCATCCAGATGTGGCAATTGATCGGGTGTCAAAACAGGTACCGAAATCGTAACTGTTGATATTGACTAAATATGTTAATGCTAGGTAAGAGAGAGGTTTCAGAATACGTACTGGATCCAAATGACTATGCCCTCTCGATCCCACGTCCAATGATCCTACATTGTCATACGCATGAAGGTCCAGGAGGAATCCCTCCAGCTGGGGCACTTGGCCATGTTGGGTTATGTGCAGCTTGGCCAACCCGTTGATTGCCTGGACTCGTGCTTGTACTGCCTCTAATTCTTCTTCACTGACAAGGTCCGATTTGTTAATGACGATAACATCAGCGTGTGATATTTGCAGATGTGCCGTGGTCAGCAAAGGCCCGGCGTGGCCGTCATGCTCATGCTCGTGCTCCTCAGACGGGATAGTATCTTGAGCTGGCTCATCAAGATTCCTGAGGACATTCTTGGCATCGATAAGAGTGACGATGCCATCCAGGTATATGGAACTGCCAAGCCCTTCATCTACCCAAAACAGTGGTGCAAGGTTCCCAGGGTCTGCTAATCCAGTGGTTTCCAGAAGAATATAATCGAAAGCGCCTTTCTTCTCCATTAAAGACTCGATTGCATTGACACCCTGATCCCTCGTTTATGTCAGTGACGACGTAGACAGAAAAGACAATAAGACCCAATGTACTTCACAGAGCAGCAAATACAGCCATTGCCAACTTCAAGCCATTCTTGTACTTGTTCACCACCTGTGTTGACTGTCAAAGTCTTCTCAATGTCGGCCGCTAAAATACTCAGTATATTATGCTACTGCAGTATGCCGAGGCTCCGAAGACAAACTCACAATCACCAAATTCTACATAACGACGAGCGTCAGTGAAAGACTGCGATGGGTCTGCTATTGAGGTCCATACCGTTCAAGATAACAGCGATCTTCTTTCCATGTTGTTCATTCAATATGTAGTTCATAAGCGTTGTCTTCCCTGCTCCAAGGTATCCTGAGACTCAGGTTAGATATACTGGTATCTTTGGTAAGACGTAGATGTGATGTGATGAACCTGTGATAATGGTGATAGGGACCCTAATACGGTCTGCTTCCTCGTCGGCATTCTCCTGGCTCTCTACATCAACCAGTAGTGGTGGAGCTTCATCGTCTTCAAAGTCCATCTTTTTGACTTGGGTGTGTAGAAGAACGAAGAGGTAGGTAGGTAGGAATAGGATATTTCACATCTATATAGCGTAGCCTTGTCCCTTTGTTAAGCGAGCTTTCTTGATTGGCTGACGTGAGGTCTTCAAGGCGCGGGCGCGTGTTGCTTCACTTTCGCCTTGCCCGGCCTTCTTCGATACACCGAGCATAATAGAGCGCTGGACAACGCACAGCCTCTCAATGTCATTTTGCCCCTCATTTAGCTGGCAAGCTGTTCAAAATAAATCGTAAGAATGTCTATGCAACCAAGCTCTCCGAGGCTTCCAAGTCCTCCGCCCCCAACAGAGATCCAAATAGGACCAACATCACCAGCTCTAGGAAGCTCCGCAAGCCAAGAACCTCTGCTCGAGCAGAGCGTTATAGAGGCAAATGCTGCCAGAAGGATACGCCCCGGCACCAAGTCTGCGGACATGGCAGCTGGCCCCCCTCTCGTTCCTCTGAGTGAAGTACATCACCATTAATCCTGGTGTTGTGTGGAAGGCTGATACTTTCATAGCTCGATTCGGCCTTCCAACTTCAAGAACACCTCAAAGCCCTCCACTACCATTATACGAAACCCGAAAACAGCGATAATACGATTCCTATAGACCGAGAGACAGCCATCCGCATCGCTACACAACCAGACGGGGTTGACCGTGCTCTCTGGCTCTACGAACTGTGCCGTTTCCTCATCAATAAGTGCAATGACCTGATCATTGGCTTCCTCTTCGACGATCCACCATGCTCTGCCACTACCTGCCCCGAAATGCGTGCCAGCGAGTGGCAATTCCTCTGCGCCGTTCACGAGTCTCCCAAGAGCTGTTGCGCTATTGATTACTGCTGTCACACACTCGACTGGGCTACGAATATTGTTACAAGTCAGAAGATCTTTCCAAGTCGGCTAAGTCTGGGTGCTGGAGATGCAATGGATGAGCGTGGAGCTGGGGTCAAGCATTTGATCAATATTTTCAGACGGCTACATCGGATATTCGCACATGCCTGGTTCCAACACCGAGGGGTGTTTTGGCAGGTTGAGGGACATACTGGATTGTATGTTCTTTTCAAGACAGTTTGCGATACTTACGATCTGTTGCCCGCCGAGAACTACAAGCTGCCTCCTGAAGCAGAAGGATTAGAAATTATTGATGAGCCGAAGGCAAAAGTTCCGTCGATCATGAAATCGGACGATAACAATAACCCATCGGCAGTAGATGAAGACACCTTCAATGTTGGCCGAGCAAATACAAATACTAGACGCCATATTCGATCATCCCCCTCTGTTGGATCTGCAATTCACACCGTTCTTGAGTCAGACGAGGAAGATCCAGATCTTACGCATAGGTTCGATGAACTAGATTTGGCAGATGAAGAAAGTGCGACAGACGTGCCTGTGATTGTCGAGTCCTACGAGGTTGATGGCCACAATGATACGCCGGAGGAAAAGTCAGAGCCAGAGCTGAACCCGGTTGAGGAGGTCGAACAGCTGGCAGCAGAGCACGATGATTCAACAGCGTCTGCGGGATCTTGGGATAAGATGTCTTCAGAGAGTTTAGGCGAAAAGACAACGACGGAAGATGATGCAAAAGTGGATGCGAGCGAGAAGACTGAGGAGGCAAAAACCGAGGAAGTCTCTGCGCTGGAGTCAGCTAAGAGCCCCGAAGAGAAGACAGAGGATGTCCCAGCCACTGAGGAGGTTCCCGAAGCTGTCGAGGACTCGGACGTCAAGGAGGAGCCGCAAGGAGAAGCAGCCGAAGCAAAGGAGGCTCAAGCGAACAAGGTTGAGGAGTGAAGAGACGATGAATCACAAGAGGACCGATGTTGTGTGATACTAAGATACCCATATGTGACTGAGAAGCTTCCGAGTTTCTAGAAAGTCTCGGCGCAAAAGTAGACAGTTTCTAGAGCGAGTCGCGGTAGACATCGACGCCGTAGACAGAGATTTTCGAAAAGGGTTGGGTGAAAGTGAAATTCACGAAATTCATGAAATTACATATTTAGTATTTTCTTAACTATAGATTTGAGCAAGCTGGCAAGAAACGCCCGAAACGCCATTCCCCAGATTTTTAGTTGTACGCAGGAGCAAATCCAATTGCTTTTGACTGTATCAGGCCTTGCGGGGGTATCATTATATTCACCAATAAACCGAGGTCCCAAAACTCCTGGTCATGATAGGAATACCGTCACTCATTAAATACACCAATCCATCCATTATTCCAACTCAACCGCGCTGAATGGTTTTGGTGGTGGAGGTGGACCTGGATACCCAAGCATATTCTTCTGGTCCTGCCTCCCGCTCTCCCTTCTTCTCTGCGTCTGGTGCTCAGAAGAGAGCTGCGATGAGGAGTCGCGGTGGTGGTAAGCGCTCGCTTTGTGGTACGCTGGATCCGTCTGCTGCATCGAAGGGCTCCTCCCGGCAGCACTCAAGTTCTGCCACGATACCCTGGCCCCTGCGTTTTGGTTTCCCATCGAAGGATCTTGATATGACGATCTGCCGTTCTGGCTAGATGTGAGGGAGCTGCGGGTGCTAAGTGGTCTTGGCCAGACCGAACTGTCGTGGTCGTTTCTGTCGCGGAAGGCGGGGTGTTCGGATTGTGGTGGTGGGCTGTGTGGGTATGGATTCGAGGCTGGGGGAGACGCGGCATAATGGCTCTGCGAGTCCAAGTCTGATGTATTTGGCGCGTATTGGGTTGAAGCTCGTGAAGGTGCATTGAGTGGCGCAGTGTTGTTCAATTCTTGGTTCTTCAGGGCTGCGTCGACAATCTGTGCCTTGACTAATATCCGGTCGACTAAAGAGGAGTGTGCCTTCTTCAATGTCTTCTTGACAAAGCTGGTCATCATGATGTTGCACTTCATGTCCACATCTTCTCTTATCCATAGTCCTTGCAAGGGCGCTCCCACCCCCATTTCTACTGGCGCCACTTGTTCTCCGGGTAGTGAACCCCCCAACGACCATTTGCCCTTTATGTTCAAGCCCATTGGCGCATATACATGGGTCTGGAGTCCTATCGGAAGGTCGTGGAAACAGGCATTATAAGTGACTTTTCCAGAAGCCAGTCCTCCCGGTAGATATTGGACTCTATCCGTAAGGGAATACCATTGGCAGTGGTATTCTTCGGCCGTAGACTTCGGCGGTGGTTTTATGGGATGTCTCTCTTCGACAAGGGGATTGAGATCAATCATTTCGAGGTGGTCGTGCAGGGTGTCCAGGACTGTTTCGCGGCTGATCCCCGCAGGGAGGGGTGTCAAAGTTGTAAAGACTGTTCGTTTCGACATCTTTGACAGGTATGACGAAGTTGGTTCCACAACAAGGAGAAACTGGTAGTCAGACTCTCAATGTGAAAGTGAAAGTGAAAGAGAAAGTGAAACTGAACGCTGATGAGGGGTGAAATAAGGTAGCGAGAAAGGAAAGCCAGTGAACTTATGTCAACAGTCGTAATATGCGACACCAACAAAGAAGATCACTCGTCAGCACTCTATTTAGCGCCGGCATCTCATGGTTCCTGCCTTTGGCTTTATCCTTGTCACTACACCACAGCCCCGCAGGTTGGGAGGACGAGATGTGAGGTGATGTTGGCTGTGGCTGAGGTGAGGAGTGTTTTCGATGCCCAAAAATAGTTTCAACTGGTATGAAGAGTAAGGAATTGAGATAGACACATGTCTGAAGAGATAATTGTGTTGCAGGGTTTGAAATGGGAATATCAAGTCGAGATTCTCATTCTCAAGGAGACTCTAAAAAGAAGACATTACTCTATTCTCTCCCGAATCCCGATCAGATGTTGGAATTAAGCTTCGCCCGCTTCAATATCAGCTCGGAGATTGGACTACCCGATACGCTGGGAACAAACGCAAGCCTTCATCTATTCTCGGAACGCCACCGTGCGTGCGACCAACACAATGACATGACGACTACGTTCTTGTTTGTTCTTTGTTCTTTGATCTTTGATCTACCGTACTTGTACGATCGTTGCATTTCTGTCATTTTTCATTTTCTAGTTATTGATATCAATTTCCTCTTTTGTAATTATATTACAGCCAAAGCCAGTGCAGCGGCCGCCCCACCCAAAGCCCATTGGGGACTGCCAGTAACCATAGCCATACCTGCTGTGCTTACAGCAGAGCTAGAAGCAGAAGAACCAGTCGAGCTGGACGTCTTGGTTGCTGAAGCCTCCGTCGACGTTGCAGTTGTCATACCAGATGTTTGAGATGCTGCACTCCCACTTGCACTCTTTGTCGCAGAATCTGCATCTGAGGATTGTTGCGTTGTTGAAGCAGCGATAGACGCGGAGCTTCCAGCTGCACCAGCAGTGATCGTTACTGGTAGATATTGTACATAGTTTGATGCGCCGGTGCTGACCGATGTTGTGTATGCAGTGCTGGTGCTGGTACCGTCAAGTTGCCTACCATGCTTCCGCTGCATATGCCGTGGTCAGAGGAGGTGATCATACATCCCAGATTGATTGATCTATTCGCAGATTAGTTTTGGCATCGTGAGGGAGGGAGGCTCAGGAAGTTCGTACTCGTCCGATCCGTCGTCAGTATTATGGTAATCATAATGAATGGTAGAGGGTCCTTGGGTGAAGATAAAAGACTAATACAGTCTCACCTCAGTGATTGCTTAAGTGGAGTTTGAAATACTGTCACTCACTGTTGGAATACCACAATCTTCGCTGTCAGGGTCACCGCACGCTATGGCAAAAGTCGTTGCCGTGGAATCCTTTTTAACATGTTAGTAGAATCCTCAAAAACTCCATTTTTGCACGCGCATACCGATCCTACGATTGAAGCAACAATATCTTGTGTGCCAAAACCAATAAGTAAAAGACGGGTAGTACTTTGCGCAGAGGCGATGCTCAGGAGAGCTAAAACGAGGGTGTATTTGTACATGTTGAAGAAAAGAACGAATGAATTATATATTATTTAATAGAACGAAGGTGCTGAAGCATTTCAGGGCACTTCAAGAGCAGATCGGCGAATCTTTAAAGGTCTGGAATGCGAAGGTGATCTCTTTTTGCCCCACTCGTTGCAGTCGCTTCCCCTTTTAAGCTTAATTTCATCTTGGGACCAGTGGCGAACCGTGCAATCTTACAATTTTTCAAGCGGCTCGGATTATTCGCTCTCTTATATATGGAGTTTTGCGGGATTACTGCTCCTCCGTATTACTTTTTGTTGTATTATTCCATAACTAATCGGTGGTTAAACCATCACACTCGACCCTTAAGCTTTCCTCACCCTTAAACCCCTGTTTCCCAGTATCGTACTTGACTAGAGAATACGGAGTGTTTCGGGAGCAGCCGAGATAGTCCTTAAAGTTTGAAAGGGAATTTTTCCATTCTTTCACTAAGAAATAAATACTGTGATGCAAGCCAGTTATGAAGAATATTTATATACAAGATCTGCTGTTCAGAAGCCCATCAACTGCGGGGTTGAAATGGTCACAATTTCAAGCGCTTGTCCTGCACCTAATATATCATCTTCTCCTTTAAAGGAGTCATCAGGTTTCCTTCAAACCATCATGAGTCTAGACTTCTCAGAATGGCTCCAACGATGAATCTCGATCCTGAATATTTTCGGCATTTAGCGAGACGTATCCAGCGTGTTGTGCGAGAACATCATCAGTAGGCCGGCTTTCAGGTTTCTGTCCCTTGAACTCTTAAAGAACGTGATTCGATGGGCTTGATCGATCTGACAGTTATCTTCAAGTAGTAGAACTCGTTGCGGATACTTTCAGATTTTTTAATGCTCCCTGTTCGTGCCACTTTTATCTACCACCAAATATCATTGTGGCTGATGAGTCCCCCCTCCTGTCGAAGCACAACGAGGTAATAGTGGAATGTTAGAACGACTTACAAGGCTCTTTCCCAGCTTGCATGTTCGGTCTTGGCCGCTCTATCTTCCTTCGTGTTTGCCATGCAAGGTTCTTCTGCGCATAAATCTCATCTAGCATCCAGTGATTGCATCATGTGCTCAGAGGATATCTACCCATCAGAGCAATCAACTTCTCCGCAGTGATGGGACTCCTTGCCAAGCATCATGCAAAACGTTGCAGCCAATAGCAACCTCACAGAGGAGGAGTTCTACCAGTGTGTGCTAGAGCTGGAGTCTGGAACTGAAATTCCGGCAACTGGTGGCCCGACTCAGCCAATGCTCTTCGTCGAGGACGTCAACACCATTTCAGGTACATAAGCCAAGAGCTACCTCGAAATTTAGTTGTCTCGGCAGTCTGCAACAGGAGTTGCTTCGGAAGCCTGGAATATGTCGTCCTTTCGAACATGTCAAATGTCCTTGTCTGTTTGCCCAGGCAGTCCAAAAGTATCACAAGCAGTTTTCTATCAGATGAAGGCACTTCGATTGCTTCTCACATTCGACTCATCTCCGTGACGGAGGTTTGGGTTATTGCCAACACTGTTGGCCATCATTGCGCCTCTTACTTTTCCTGGGTGCTTTGCTACTTTACCAATAGAGGAAGTTGCTGGATTGCCGGAACATCTATGAACGTGATTTGCTTTTCAGGATTAAGCGGGAGGCGCTGATGAATACCATGATCTCACTACCTGGCTACAAAGTAATGTCTCTGCTGACGCCATTATCAGAACACATAAGGGTGGAAAGGAGCATGTCAAGTACTGTGTCAGGAGATAGAGAGGGGAAGTTCACCAGGTGGCCGTAACTTGGTCAATTGGTTCGCACAGAATTATGATTCAGGCTAGAGTCCCGAAAGATGCTGACATTGAGGCGTCCTCTCCAAAACTCAACAAAGCTTTCAGATATGGTGGTGAAGGAGCCTGCGACGACAAAATCACTACTAGTTATCGGTGAAGACCATGATTATCCGGGGACGAGTCATCCAGACCAGAACACATCCCACCTCCGGCTCTACTTTCCTCCACCTCCCATCTGCTCCTTTCCACCACCACACATTCACCGCCGACTCAATGCGTAACAAAACCTCAAATTTTTGTTGCATGTCGTAACGCTAAGAAAAGATATAAAAATCGGGATCGACGCTAAGGAATCCTAAGCGCTAAGGTTTGGAATGGCAACGTACTGTACAGTACCAGGATTTTATTATACACAACAAGACAATGATGCGAAACAAGGCACGCTTCCAGAGGAGTGCTTGAGACCATTAGCCTCGTATAGCTAGACATGAAAAAATAGCCTGCTGTTAATTCTAGGCAATAAAAGCCAACCGTGCGTCCTTGGATGTAGTAGGAATAACTACCTACGCTGATGATATATGGGAGGATATGCTATGCATTCGGTCGGAGTGCAATCCACTTGGAGTCAGTCAAAGGAAATAGACAAGATAGCAGACCGTTTTAACGGGAATAACTACCTAGTGACCAGTTTGTAATGAAAAAAGAAGTACGGAGTATAGGATCTCGATCTGCATGAAGCTAGAATGGAAAGTTTGAGAATAAAATGCCGTCTATATACGAGTAACCTCGTATACTCTGCATATATCCGATTAATAATACGAATATTTTGATTGAAAAGGGGCTCATGGAGGGGCAGTACCACCTAAAGTAGGTATAAAACGGGATTCGCTAAGCATAATTATATACGCAGTATGCATCGGAAAGCTTTCCGGCTGCATCGTCATAATTCTTGAGAGGTGCTTTGCACTCATCCTCCCTTTCTTTCCACTTGCAGCATTATAGAAGAACAAATATTGTCACCAAACGACCGGCACGACATACACTGATGGGCCTGTGGTGTTGTTACTCCTTCGAACCATGTGAGGCCAACCACCTGCATCGCAGTGCAGTACAATGAATATGCTTTCGGCGCTCTTGAAAACACCAAGCCACAACGCTGCTCCTCCTTCACCACACCACGCATCAGCCTCCCAGGATTCCGATCAAAGCTCTCCGGAGCCCGAATTCCCACGCGAACCTCTTGAACGTCCATATATCCATGAGGCCGTAGACCTCAAGCCTGTCGATTCCGAAGCTCCGGACCTGCGCGAGCTGAACAATAGCCTTGCTGCTCTCGCTGCCATATTCCCAGATGTACAAGTCGAGGTCTTTCGTGAGATGCTCTCGAGCTTCGATGAAGAGTCCAGATTAGCCGTCGTAACTGAGGCTCTTCTGAAGTCCAAGATGAAGTGGGTGCGAGGCCGGTACAGGGTTGCCGCTAGAAAAGGAGTTCCGCAAGGCGATCAAGACAGAGCTGCTCCGACGATCTCACGATTTGCAGTGCGGGCAGAAGAAAAGTTCAGGAGCCCGGAATACAAGAAGGCTGTGAAGGCCACCACGTACCGCGAATTCAAAGGTCTCTCTCGCTCCACGATCAATGCCGTCCTGGCCGAACATAACTACTCATACTCGCTCGCTCGCCCAACCCTTGTTGCTTTGTCCTCCAAATCATGGCGGTTTTCCCTGTCATCACTATTCCTACGCAGAAAATCTCCTTCGTCTCAAGAGGCCGAGCATCACCCTCTTGTCATCTGGCAATCTTCAGGACAGGGATCTATAATCCCTGTATTGAAAGCTACAGGATCCCCCGAGCTGGACAAGGAGCTTTTCGAGTCACTCATTGGGCCAATACAACACCGAACACTGGCTGATCAGGAGGCGAAGGACCATGCATTAGCCGTAAAACTTAATAATAGTGAGGCGGAAGCAAACGAAGCACTACATGATTGCGAATGCTGCTTCACAGCTTACAGCTTTGAAGAACTTTCGGCATGTGATATTGGTGGCCACTTCCTATGCTTCCAGTGCGTGAGACATGCGGTCAACGAGGCAGTTTTTGGGCAGGGATGGCAACGAAGCATCAATGTTGACAATGGTACACTGAGGTGTCTGGCAGCCTTGTCTGACGATTGTCAGGGGTGCATTCCGCACGATCTTATTAGACGGGCATTCGCCGAGGACAAAGCAGGAAAAGATATCCTTCGCAAACTCGACGAACGTCTGGCAGAAGACAATCTTCTGAAAACTCAGCTCCCACTCATCCGGTGTCCTTTTTGCAGCTACGCAGAAATTGACGAACTCTACCTCCCGGAGACTCACAGGTCTTGGCGTTTGAAACGGGCGGGACCTCCTTTCATCTATACCCTTTCAATTTTGATCTTGAGCGTTGGCACGATACCCTTGCTTTTACCGGTGTTTTTGCTATTTTCCTTCCTTTTCGTCCTGGTCTCCTCGCAACAGACTTTCGGCGACTATACCATTGGTTTCCTCAATGCCTCTATTCTACGGCTTCGTCGAAAACGTCACGGCTTAAAATTCGTCTGCCAGAATCCAGACTGTGGACTCCCCTCCTGCATCTCGTGCTCTAAGGGGTGGAGTGATATCCACATCTGTCACGAATCCTCCCTGATTGCTCTACGGACACAGGTCGAGCTAGCTATGTCTCTGGCTATCAAAAGGACCTGCCCTCGATGCAACACATCTTTCGTTAAGTCATCTGGCTGTAACAAACTCACTTGTGTTTGCGGATATCAAATGTGCTATGTATGTCGGAAAGACATTGGAAATGGAGAAGGCTACAGGCATTTTTGTGAACACTTCCGCCCTAACGGCGGAGGAGGCTGTATGGAATGCTCCAAGTGTGATTTGTATCGATGCGAGGATGATGAGGTTGTGGTCAAGAAAGCCAAAGAAGAGGCAGAGCGACAGTGGGTGGAGAAAGAAGGTACTGATCTGGGTGATGACGATCAGGTCAGAAAGGTACTGGAGGACAAATGGAAAAAGGATGGTGAGGCGTCTTGGTGGGAGAGTAGATGGTGGCAGTGGAATATGCCGAATTGGCAGAACATGTTGGATGCTGTAGTTGAGGCTGTTATTGAATGAACTTTACGCTCTCATGTGTATGCAATTAGGATGGAAGAAGCATGGGAATGGACAAGGGATTGGATTATGATTGGAACTGGAACCGGTGTCTGGGTTGGGATTGGGCATAGCGTTTGAGCGTCGTTCGGGGTTGGCTTTCACGTAACTAGATCACAAAGGTAATCTGTAATTTGACAGATTCTGTCATCAACATTTATGTTCTAAGTGATGTGTAATTTTTCTCGTGAGCCATTAGTACGCCAGATGTGCTCTTCCCAATGTAGCCCTTCAACGCCTTACAGAATGACCTCAACCCTCTGCATATTAGTTAGCATGCTAAGAGGAGAGGGCCTTGGCCATTGCCAACTCTGAACTCTTGGCCCAAGTTCCACTCGGTTCTCTTCTATAAAGGATCAGCTTCCCGTCGTCTCCAGATGAGCCCAATAGCTGCCCGTCATCATCAAAATCCACACGCCACACAGGTTTCCCACTAGGCTCCAATCTCGACACTTCTTTAGCAACATGCGATACCTCGCCACCCTTGCCCTGACTCCCCTGATGTCGACCCGACCGACTACTAGCCAATCCAGCTCCAATCCCAGAAGGGGCATTTTTCGCACTATTCTCTGGTGTTCTCTGCGCCGAAGCAACGACTTTCTCCGGCAACTTCGAGTAATCCTTGCTCCGAAGCTCCAATCCCCCCTTGGGCGGCGTCGTGACCTGATACACCCGCACAAACCCATCTTTACATGCGGTAGCCACAACATCAAAGCCCCTTATACTGCCCGGCGCCCAAGCTATATCCCTCACTAGTCCTCTATGGCCCTTCAGCTCTGCGGCACGATAGAATTCCTTACTGCTAGAAGCACCTAGAGTGACGGCGTGGGAGATCTCCTTAGTACGCCAGATAGTCGCCCTGTTCATACTAGCAACAACAACGCCCAAAGCATCCCTCTGAACCCCCTGCCGAATAGCCGCATAGCACGGCTCCAGGTTCGGGTCAAACATCACTTTGAACGCAACCTCTTCCCCCCGTGCAGGTTTATCGCACACTTTAATGCTATCCAAATGGTTCCAACTTTCCATATTTTCCGGCTCCTCGTTCTCATGTACGACAAGGAGACCGTTGCGATTGATGAGCGCTAGGTACGTGTGTCTTGTTTCTGGATTGTGTTTTATGGAGAAGGAAAGGTAGGGTGCGCGTGCTACGGAGCGCAGCTCAAAGACTGGCTTGTTGTTATGAGAGTTGAAGCGTCGGCCTTTACCTGGGGCCAGAGTTGGGTCTTCCACCCAGATCCTGAAGCGCCCGTCCATGCCTATGGATGCTAAGAGGTTGGGGTGGATGGTTGGAGGGAACCAATGGATCTGGTTCACATTAGATATATTATCTGCGAGGCAATGAATGAGATTGGTTTACTTCTAGGATTTCAGAGTTATGGGCTCCCCATGTATCGCACAAATTCCAGGTCCCGTCATGGTGGAGATTGTACACTTTTATTTTGCCATCTACAGAGCCGGAAGCAAAGCGATTCCCATAAGTGTTGAAAGCCGTGGCTTGCATCATATCTCGATGTCCATTCTGAAGAAGAGAGAAGCCCTCTGGCTCTATCTCAAGAGGATCGTCGTCCATTCTGTGAGTTGTAAACGAAGTTGCACGTGGAAGAACTACCTTAAGGTTGTTATAACAAGTTCTAGTGCTTCTTGAGACCGAGGGGCTGGCGGGAGCTCTTGGGGGCGGACCGTGCACACAAGGCTAGCTAGTGCGACGTTTTGGTATTCGTGGCTTTTCACTTCAGCCTCGTCATCTTACAACACCATTTCGTCTGATCATAAACTCTCACATGGAGCTGGCGCGCTTCTCTTCCTCTTGGAACTTTCTCTCGAGTAAATAATGGCCATTCGCACCACGACCATGACCGGTCTGCCTTCTTCCGCGGCCGCACTCTCCTTCACAGAGACTCTGAGTCTCCTGTCCCTCTCGCTCGCAAGCTTTGCTGTCATTGCAAACACCTTCCAAGGCGATGGCGCTCCTCTCGCTGCCTCTCTCGCATTCAGCGGCATTGCATTCGCTGGTTCATACTCCATGGTCCGCTGGCTGGGCCCAACATTCATGAAAGCTGGTTTGAAGGGGAAAGATATGAGCAAACTACATAAGAAGGAGATCCCCGAGACGATGGGTGCTGTCTGTGCGGTGGTGTATATCTTGATCGTCACTGTGTTCATACCGTTTCCGTTCTATAAAGATATCGTGGCAGCTACTTCTGGAGGTGGGAATAGGGATGTGGTCCAGGAGACCATTGAACATGTACAAACGGGGAGGTTTCTGCATAGATTTCCACATAGCAAGGTATGCCTTTTCCATTATTCTCCAAGAATCTGGTTGTTAACAAGAAATGTAGCTTGCATCTTATCTATCTGCAATTATTACAATCCAGTCTGTCTCGATCCTCGGAATTGGCGATGATCTCTTCGACATTCGTTGGCGCCATAAATTCTTTATCCCAGGAATCGCCAGCATACCCCTCCTAATTGTCTACTTTGTCGATTTCGGCGTAACTCACATCGTCGTTCCCATCCCTTTCCGCCCTTATCTAGGAGAAATGCTCCAGTTGGGGATTTTCTACTATTTCTACATGTTCGCCGTCGCCATCTTCTGCCCAAACAGCATCAACATCCTTGCCGGCGTGAACGGCATCGAAGTCTCCCAATCCCTCGTGATCGCCATCCTCCTGGTACTAAACGATTGCTACTACCTGCTAGTACCATATCCGCATCCAGCAGTAGACTCGCATCTCTTCTCCCTCTACCTGCTGCTACCATTCATCGGCGTCTCCTTGGCACTATGGTGCCACAATTGGTACCCCTCCAAAGTCTTCGTCGGAGACACATACTGCTATTTCGCAGGTATGGTTTTCGCCGTCGTAGGGATCCTAGGCCATTTTTCCAAAACGCTGCTCCTGCTCTTCATCCCGCAGATCTTCAATTTTCTCTATTCCGCGCCCCAATTATTCCGTATTGTGCCCTGCCCACGCCATCGGATGCCTCGTTTCAACGCCCGGACAGGCTTGCTGGAGTGTTCGGTGACAGAGTGGCAGTATCCTCCTAAGCCTGTGGTTGCAAAGGTGTTGAAGCTGCTGCATAGGCTAAATTTATTGAGAGTTGAGACGAATAGCCAAGGGCAGATTGTTGAAAGTACGAACTTTACAATTTTGAATCTGTGGCTTGTGTGGTTTGGACCAAAGAGGGAAGATAGATTGGCCATAGAGATCTTGGTCATGCAGTTCGCTGTTGGTCTTTTCGGGCTGTTTGCTAGGCACAACTTTGCTCTGCTACTTTTCGAGTCCGACAACTTGAATGTATAATTTGGATACCCACTGCAATACCAAAATTTGTACAATAATGCTCACACACAAGCAATCAAAATATCAGATGCTTGAGTCAGAGATTTTTTAAATTTTTGGAATGCCGTAGAGGCTTCATCATAACTGGAGCTACTTGTACAACAAGGTATCGCCTTCTAAATTAGAAGAACATTGATGTGTGCCCAGCAAACGGGATCAAACATGCGTGACCACGCATAGAATACGACCGCCCGTAATACGCCTTATCCCAAGCCCCCTTTTGAACCCAGCCCATTCGTGAGAAAAAACGCTCAAAGTCAGAAAGAAAAAAACGCCGTGCGCTATTGGCAGCAAACCGCGTAAAGCGAAAGAGTTCTAAGTATGTTACAAAGTACCATTCATTCGTTCAGATGGCAGAGTAGACCTGGCAACAATATCTGGAGCAGAGATATGTACGGAAGACATTGGATCCAAAGACTTCTCGGCTATGGGCGTGTTAATGTTCGCCGATCCTTCTAGTATTCCGGGTGCCCTAGCTTCCTCGATCGTCGACAGCGAAGGCTTCAGGACAGCTGGAGCAATTGTCGGACTGCTTCCTCCGTTGTTGTTGCTCGTGTGCGAATGGTCGTTCTTCTTCATCCTCGCAGCCTTATAATCGCTTAAGCTCATCTTCTTTGTCGGTTTGGCTGGACTAGGATGCTGACCGATGCTGTTGACGGCGGGAACGAAGGTACCCGGGAAATGCACGGTCCCAAAGGGAGACTGTGCCATGGTCCCGGCCGCAGAAGATGGGGTGATAGAACCAGATAGCGGCCCAGACATATTTGGGGTTGTGAAGGTAGGAGTAGGAGGCATCTGAACCCGCAATTCAGGCGACCTTGGTCTCGCTGGCGGACCATTGACGTTGTACGGATTGCCCGGCCATGGTGGCGGAGGAGGTTTTATTGAATTACTAATCAATATGGCGGGGAGATCGGTCATGGGTACATCTGCCGCAAGCTCCACGGATGGCGTTGAAGAAGCGATACTTGCGTTTCTACCTTTAACGTCGACGGGTGAATCTGTACTGTATCGAACTGGCAGATCTAACTCTATCGCCACTACTGGAGATCCATGACCGTTCACATTCAGGTCTTCGGTAGACTGCGCCGGTTCGGGACGATCACTTATTCCAGACAGTTGTTGAGATTGTATCCTCTGACGGTTCTTGAGGAGACGCTTCGCAAGTGGCACAATCGTTCTCTTGGGCTTCACTGTTGGTTGTTTCCACCAAGAGTTGTCGGGGTCGTCGGTTTGTGTTGAAGAGTCGACGTATGTACCCTTAGGAACCACCGAGCCCTGCCGTGATTGGTATATCACAGATCCAGTCCGCGAAGCATGATTCTCTGTATGAACAGCTGTGGGTGATACAGCACTGAATGGCGACCCGGACTTTCGACCCGAAGTACTTGCGTCCACATATTGCTTCGAGCGACCGTTTGGTTGTGAAATTGACACTCGAGGTGCTTTAGACCGCTGTTTGGTTTTCGGAGCTGGTTGAGGTGTGGTCGATTTCGCCGTTGAGTTCCTCTGTCGTTTTTGGGGCTGTTCCATTTTTTTGAACGACTCTTCGGTCATCTGGATCTTCCTCTTTTCGCGCTCCGTCTGTCCAGTTAAAATGCCATTGGATTCGCCAACTCCGTTAGGGGTCAGATCTCGGCTATGGGGTTTGCTTCGACTTGATCCTGAAACTGAGCGACTGTCATCCTCATCACAAGGATCTGGTTCACCTTCACTGGCGGCTCGACTATTTGTAGCATACCCTGTACTTGTTGGAGAGACATGATTTTGCTTTGGCCTGCGGCCTTTCTTGGATTTCACTCCGTTCAATTGAACATGCGATCTCCCGTGGTAGTTTCGATGGAATCGAGCAAATGCACAGTCGTTGCCAAGATCACATGCACAACCTCCATGATCTGAAAGAACGTTATGGACCATCTGGGAAAGCTGGTTGTATTCTTCTTCATTGATGCTTCCACCATCGAAGGGTGTCCCGTCTTCATCACCCAAGTTCAGCTGATGTAGGTATCGCGACCGTAAATTCGCTGGGAACCGGAAGTCCCAGGGAAGGGTGATTTGTTCATTGGCAGCAAGTGGTCGTTCACTTACTAGCCAGAAGTGATACGCAGACCTTGAAGCGATAAAGGTCTCTATGGATGTATTCGCTCGACAGCTGCGGCGCACGTAGCGGCAGATGGATCCTTCGGTGCGAGTGTCAATGCAGAGAGGTAGGCGGGGATGGAAGAAAATGAAGGGCCTTGAGTGAGCCATATCCGACCACTGGTTCTCAGCATCCTCGCAATAATCCTTCTGGAAACCTACGATGCCGTTCAATTCTCCAATACGGCCGGACTGGGAAAGAGCTGTCGGTGTTATCAAGGTCATCCACGAGAGAGGTATGTTGCTTATGGTAGTGTTCATCGTCTTGATAACCAGTTCGGGCCATTTCAATGTGTCGACGGGAATCTTGAGCTGTTGGAAATGGTCCTCTGGGTTCGCAATGCCCGTGTCGTTATGTAGAATTTGCGGATCGCGAAGCCAGGCTGACATGGAATTCGTTACTGACAGGCTCGCAAAAGAGTTTGTAGGACTTAGTTGGACAGCGTCATCATCGTCGTAGAGTCTGAGGAAGCTGTCCGAGTAGGAATGGACTTGGAGGTCGATTGGGAGGTCCGGTGGTGTGTGGGCTGGACTGGGAGGATGAGTATGTGTATTTGGGCGTGGATTGATGGGTGGGCTGCGTTTGTGCTGCGAGTTGATAGATTGATTCGACCTGTGACCTTTTTTCTTCGTATGGGGTGGATGCTCTTGAGGACTGGCGTTTCTGTGGCCATCGTGATCGTGAAATCCGTTGATCTGTAGCTCCGCAGGCTTCGGCTTCTTCTTATGACTCTTCGAAGGTGGCCGCTTGGTTTTCTTGTCGCTGCTATCGTTGTTTGCTTTGTTCTGCCGATGATTCCGTTGTCGCTCGGTCGCATGCCGCCTGTCTAGTTGTCGCGGTTTGCAATCAGCACAAGAGTGGTCAAATTCCTCTCTCGAAGCATCCGCGACTCGGCCAGGATAGAAGCATTCGATGTGCTGCCAGGTATCACATGTCTCGCAATATATTGTATTTCCATCATCGTCAGGATAGTCGCAAATGCATTTGATTGTGTAGGGTTCCTCGTCCATAGACTCGGTGACGAGGAGCGCATCATTGGTAGAGTTTGAAGCAGCAGAATTGAAGGTAGTCTGGATCGGAGTCGCGACCTGCGTTGTGATCGAGAGAGGTCTTTCTGTCATAATCTAGCAAGAGCCTCTAGGTGGCTGTTCGAGTGAAAGGACAAAGCTGGGTTCACTGATTCCTAGGCCTGAGTCGCATGACGAAGACGGCCGCGACTCGAAGGAAAGGACTGTCGCAGGGCGAGGAGAAGGATATGTCGAGACTATGGCTGTCATCAGATGTCAGAGCGAAGGGTAGGACCGCCTGATCCTCGATGTGTATGAACAATGGCGACTCGAGAGACGGCAAGACGAGGGGGGAGGGGGCCGAGACAAGAGTTGACGACGACGAATGCTTCCTACTCCGTCTTGTTGGTCGTGCTATGCCTAAAGATGAACCTGTATGGCTGTGTGAGGCCTGCAGAGAGCTCAAATTCGTGATTGAAGGCTCTTCCAACCGGAAGGAGGCGAAGGGGACGAGAACGGAGCGGTAGTATGTAGAGTACAAAGACAGGCTGTCAACAGGCCATGCGTTCGACGGCTCGCGCGTCGCGATCGCAGTGGAAGACTCGAGGGGGGAAAGGACTACGTTCGAGGCGGATGGCCAGGTCGACTTGGGCTTGCATGAAGATGTTGGAGAGTGAGGAGGGGGGAAGGAAGGAATTGGGAAAGACTTGGTGCTGGCCTGGGCACCCGCCTTTGCTGAACTCCTCGCAGGTTAGCGTAAAGCTCACAATAGGTCCGTCTCGCTGGCCTTATCGACTCGGTCGGACGTAGGGCGCCATGTGCGCTGCATCGTTAGCCGTCTGCACCAAGCTGTACGGCCCACGGCAAATGAGCGAAGAGCGAGCGGGGGGGAAGGCGGGAGTCGAGAGAAGAAAAGAGTGGCTAATAATAAATAGATGAAAAGAAATGCGCCTGTGAGAGAGAGAGAGAGAGAGAGAGAGATTAGTTTGGAGTGCGTGGGGGAAATAGCAATAATCTGGACTACAAGTGAGTAAGTCAGTAGTCCATCCTAAACAGTACCAGGAGTAGGTAGGTAGGTGTAAGGGCAGGATGGCTGTGAGTTTGTGTTGAGTCGAGTTCTGGCGAGCAGGCAAGCAGGAAAAAAAGGACGATGAAATGAGTTCAGGGAAGCGCAGAACGGCGCAGGCGCTGCAATTGGCTCGCTGGGACGCGTTGGGGGGCTGCAACCAGGCATTACTTTGGTTTTGTGCCGGCTAGCCTGCTGCCGGCGTGAGTCTTCCAGGGGGTGCTCGGCGAATGAGAAGAGCATTCCTTCTCAAAATGGCCTCCAGAGTGATAAGCCCTAAACCGTATTTCGACTGCGCATCAATAAAGTAATTGGTCCAAGATGCAGACCCCAGAACGCCGCTGAATAATTAATAATAATAGTCAATCCAAAGTGCAGACACGCCCTTCGAAATAGTGTGAATATGGTAAGAGGCTCTGTGTTGTATCACGTGAGTTGTATCTCCTTGGATATCTTCTTCGTCTTAGGTGGAGAGTGGAGAGTAATTGACAATTTAAAAGTGGTGAGTATCACTAAATGAATTGATATTCTTCCGGTCCCAGCACCGAGTAGCGTTTTGATAACTTGACAAATCAAACCCCTTGTAAAATATACCCAAACCAGACTTATACTCCGTACATTTTTCTCCTCCACGTTCATCCCCCACAATCATCATGGCTGAAACCGCCCGAGTTCCTGCTCCTCATCCCTACTACCCAGAAAGCATTCTCCTGTCCGGATCCATATTCATCCCGAATAGCCTTGATGCCGTAGGTCTGGTCACCGCCTTTGGAGCAGGATGTGCAGTCATTCTAGGCTCAACTTTGCTGCTTGTAAAGCGTCTCAATCCGAGTCTGAAGTTCACAGACAAGGCTTTGATACTATGGTTTGTGTTGTGTAAGTCTCTCTTATAAATATTCACAGCAGAGGGGGGATGCTTGTTCGTCTCTGGGCATTCTGAGACACGTTCTGACTTCCAGACAGGTGGGACAATTCATCTTTTCTTCGAAGGCTATTTCATGTACAATCATTCTCGAATGGGAAGCCGGATGGATCTGTTTGGACAACTTTGGAAAGAGTACGCGTTGTCTGATTCTAGATACATGCACTCTGACCCATTCGTGCTGTGTATGGAGACTTTTACTGCGGTAGGAATTCTACCTTCTCCGCTTCATCTACAGTACTGACGGCTTCAGATCACCTGGGGCCCATTGTCATTTTTGACAGCTGTGCTCATCACCAAGGACTCTCCCTACCGACACGTAATTAAGCCTTCTCCTTTTCCTGTTTTGCCTCCTGTGTTGGGTACTAATTCCTTGATAGGCCATCCAAGCCCTTGTTTCAACAGGTCAATTTTACGGTGATTTGCTTTATTATATGACCAGTCTGTTTGACGATTACTTCTCGGGAAGGAGGTTCTATCGCCCTGAGCCATATTACTTTTGGTTCTACTTTGTGTTTATGAATGCCTTCTGGATCATAATCCCTTTGCGTAAGTGATCACCGTGGACGCGACACGATGGTGGCTAATATTTGGCAGTGTGTCTATACAGCAGCATCAAGGCATCAGCGAGGGCCTTTTCAGTATCGAGTAAGCTAGCAGTCCAGGGAAGTGTGAAGAAAACGTTGTGAGGGCAATAGGGAAATGTAGAACATGAATTTGTGGTGGCGGTGGTGATGGTTTCACATTTGCAAGGCGCGATGGCAAGGGACGAGGAACAGGCGAACAGGCGAATACGACTTTCTGGAGAACCCATCTTACATAAAAACATAAAAAAATATTAATACTAATGGCCACGAGGTACAGAAGCAAAAACAGCCAGCTGCGACGTTGATTTCAACCAGTTACCAAACCCCAAAACTGAAGCTATCTGATCTCTTCTTCATACCACCGCACGAAGCGACAAGCACAATGAAAAAAATGGACGGACAAGCCGTGAGCAATCAAAAATTCCGCCGAACAAGTGGCCGAAACCAATTGAACGATTCTCAACGCCCCGATGTGCAATGGAGGTTTCGTATCGTAGCTTCCATATTCATGATCGTGGAGAGCTTCAACAAGGTAAGTATGAAGAAGAAAAGCAGGAGTTGGGAGCGAAGAGAAGGTTTTATATGCCGGGAAGGCGCTAAAAGAATGACTCAGCACTTGTCTTAGTTCAGCAGTGGAGAAAAGATGCAGTTTGAGCAAACTGGTGGCACCTTTCCTCTTTTGGGCGACCTCTTGTATAGATTCATTTCGCTTTTGAAGGGCAAACTAGCCATTGACTGCAGTGCCCACTTACCTAGGTACAGAATACAATCTTCCGATGAAAGGTTGTTCCACCAAAACATAGAGATCAAGGAGGATTCCATAGTTCAAAATCAAAGAGAAGTAGAGTGGAATTTCTGATAATCAACCATTTTTTAGAGAGCAATATAAAAACGACAAGATCCTGAATGTGTTGCTCCTTGTACAGATTGAAAGTATTGCACCCAATTTCTAAACATATCGAACCGCCTGATTTATACAAGAACCAAAAAAGGGACTTCTGGTGCATTTTCAGGGCTTTCTTGCCTGTATCGCTCATTCTTGCTGAGCATCCAGGGTTGCTATTCTCACTTTGAAAAGACACTACTTCCTCGACTCGGGAATGATGCTTTACCTTATAGCCCTTGACTCTGGTAGAATAAACTATTTATATTTGTATCACCTAGATACATACCTACATGACACATTTGATATATCCCTGAATATACAGTCTTCGCTTCCCGCCTGCGGATATTGGCGAAGATGAATGATTCAACAAACAGCCTCTAGAGGTCACTGCGATAGGTAGTCAAGCACCAGATAATGGGAATCAGTGTGAAGTTGCTAGTTTTTTGAATAATCGATGTTATCGAAATATGTTCTGTACTACTCGAAACAAAGGGTTCACATCGTCTGACTCCGTCATCTGCCGCGCTACTGTGCCAAGGATCCCCGCCACTTTCCAACCCCCAAGCGTCTCCACAACTTCCAAGGCCAGCCTTACTCCCTCACAACCAACCTTAACCAATCCTCAACAACACGAAATCAGATAACGATGAAGTTCTCCGTCGCCATCATATCCCTCTTCCTGAGCACGCTTGTCGCATCAGACTTATCGTTCTTCCCAGGAGGCCAAAAAGTCCTCGACGATAAGGGAGAAGCTGTCCCCGGCGAGAACCCCCTCACCTTCTGCAAAGCCGCTCATGGCGACGATATCCTCGAGCTGGAGCACGTTAATCTGACCCCAAATCCCCCTCTTAAGTACGTATCCTCGTTCCATATCTAACGCACGGGCTGATACAAGAAACAGAGGAAACACGCTCACGATCGAGGCTGTTGGAACAGTAAAGGAAAAGGTTGAGGCGGGCGCATATGTGATTCTGCAAGTCAAGTATGGCTTGATTAGACTTGTTAGCACGAGAGCAGATCTCTGCGAGCAAGTCTCGAATGTGGATATGGAGTGCCCGATTGAGAAAGGCAAGGTGGTTATTACGAAGGATGTTGAGTTGCCAAGCGAGATCCCACCTGTGAGTACTGTCATACTACGAGTTTACTCCCAATGCTAATATGATGTTAGGGAAAATACACCGTTTTTGCTGATGCGTACACGGCGGACGATAAGAAGATCGTCTGCTTGGAAGCTACTGTTCAGTTTGAGTAAGATGGTGGCAGAGGACATTCATTGGTTGGAGGGGATGCTTAGGGGATGAGCTGTAATTTGGAGGGAAGATACATCGCTTGCTTTTGCAGATACCTAGGTCGCGGAGTTCTTTCTTACGGACATGCATTTGTAACTACGAATACGCTCATAATCGAGCACATGATATACTGGGTAGCTTTACTATCAACGGTGATCCTAGCAATCCCCTTGGCTCTTGATCTTCTGTTGCTGTGTGAAAGCTGACGGATTTGATGTGAACAAATAACTTGATGTGGTATTCCACACACCATGTATCTCGACATTCTGGAAGCAGTAGAACATGCATATGCACAAACACTGAAATGATTCCTGTGGATACTGCTGGCTTTAATAGCAGGGTGGCCTATGACTATTCATGCATTCGTATAAACAACGCCCGTAGCTCAACCCTTATAGCCCATATAGAGGGCGACCTATTCCCCAAGAACCAGCAAAATATCCATGCTCCCTTCCCAAGCCTACTCGCCGAATAATCTTCGTACTCTCCTCAGAACACTGTCCCTCTCGGGGTCATATGGATGGTCTTTGCTTGGAATCTCGAGTAAAGCTGGAAAGGCAGCTGTGTAGGTATCGACTCGGTGACGTATTCTCTCGGCGATCTAGAGCAGATCAGCTTCTGCGACCAATATATGTTCAATATGAATCCTACATGTTGGTTGATCAAGAGAATACCAATGTCCTTCCGCTCAGTTGTGAAGCGATTGAAGGCTTCTTCGATGGCTGCGTTCTCGGTCTTGCTATCGACGACTAGAAAGTTCTTTTGCGAATCCGGAGGTGGAGTGACATGCTGTATCATTTTAGCACCAGGTATAATATGTAGCCTCGTTGTCCCAAGTTCTTACACCAATGCCAGCCAGTAGCAACCCAGTTACTGAGTCCTGCGCAGACGGTTAGTAGAGCTTCCCAATGCCTGTCGTAAGAGCTCACCTCATCCCCAATGACAGCAAGGAATTGCCTGTCCTTGTACGCAGATGCTGGAGCTGCCATTCTGAATTGGTGATGTCTTCACAAGTGCTCTCAGGCGTCCTATTCAATGTCATACAGCAAGGCGGGAAGGCAAGCTTCGATCACCAGGCGGCATGACGCTAATGGGAGCAACCCCTGCAAACAGCACAGCTTGCTCCTCACAGCTTCCAGCGCCTGAAAATACTCCGTATGCCCGCCACTTGTAAACAAAGAACAACAGTTCTTTGCTGAACTGCCAAAACACCAAGTCAACCTGATGATGTGAGGACAACGTAAACATCTCGCCCATCATGCCGAGACTTGTTCGCAGAAAGCCCTTCCTTGAGCGCGTAAAAGACTTCATCAACCCGGCGGATTTCTTGCTCTGGCTGTCCGAGGAGGTCGAAACGAGGGACTGGGATTCTAAGCATTTTGCGACACCTTTGGCTCTAGGACTGCATGTTGTTTACTTGATTGCGAGGGCAAATAGTGGTAGATCGACCAGTGGAGCAGATGATGTGTTTGGGGAAGATTATTCAAATACTGGCTGGCTGAGCTACATTGTAAAGGAATTGCTATACTTTTAACAGGAAATCATTCTGACTTGTTTCGCAGGCTTCTTTCATTGTCTACCTGTTGACATGTTTCTCTATCGCAAATGCAGCATACACATTTCTTCGAAGACGACACTACCGATTGTTTGAGAGCGCCATCGACACTCCGCAAAATACCCCTTCAGCACATCGAGTTCGCGTTGATTCTTCGCCAGTCTCCTCTTCACCACTACGGCTGCTCACATCCATACTTGGAGACACCAGTGCTGAATCAAGGGCACATCCTGATCCAACCCGCGATGTCTGGGAAATCGCAGTGTGGGACCCGATACCGATTTGCCTCCGTTTGTTCTGTCTTTTTAGCCCTGGCCATGTTCTGGTATATTGGCTATTCCTCCCTACACTGTCCTCGGACCCTCGACCGAGCATGACGGTTTTTACAGCAATATTTTTGGAGGTGCTCCTATCTTCACAGCTACTCCTTTTGCAGTCAGCATTTTCACAGCAAGAGAAGGACTCTGCTATCATACATAAAGAGGTTATGAGCGAATATGATATCAAATACGTCCACCCGCGACTAAGTCCTCTTGTCCGCGATGTCGGTACCCAATACGCAGGCGCGAATGAGGAGATCAGAGAAGAGGAAGAGGGGGGTGTCGATACCTACACACCCACGGTCATTCTCAAACGAGGATTTCGCACAAACCCAAACCCCAACTACGCCAAACACGTGGACCCAGAAAATACTGAAAGGATATCTCGGCAGGCACTTTCGCCGATTTCTTCATACACTCCATCGGCCTACAATACTCGTGAGCCAACGCCTTTCGGTGGAATGACGCCACGGAAACCCATTCGTCAGCCTCAATTCCGTCAAAGTATCGGCAGTGCCATCTCAACTGGCACAGGTACAGGTGATGGGGGAAGCCTGGGTGTCTATAGCCATGCAAACTCTCCTCTTAAGAAAGCTACGAGTATGTATGACATTCAAGGCGACGCACGTGACCCCCCGCGCAATTCGTTCGAGATGGCGGGGCGGGAATTCAAGAACCACCGTGAGAGAAGCCAAAGTCCAGCCAAGAGGCAGAGTGAAGCTCCTAGGTCTCTTCTTGGATTAGAGAACGATAGACGCACAAGTTCTCCCGGTGGGTTTGGACTGAAGCCACAGCCTGGGCAGCAGTATAATAGTCCTTACAGGAGGGCTCCGTCCAGGTTCGTTTAACTCAGGAGAGGTATTAAGCATTGTTAGGCATAAGGCATACTCTGTATTGGTTCAGAGGATGGGATAGCACTGTAGCGAATTGATGCATTTACCATCTTACAATGCCAGGTTTGTGTCTGAGCTTCGAATCTCTTTTTGTTGGGGTACCCACTGTGTGTTCTGTTGCTGGGTCGCTGTCGCTGTCGCTCTTGCCGTACCTAGTCGGCGCCAGCATTATACTTGCTCAACAAGCGTTCGCTCTAATCTTGTCCCCCATTTTGGAAGGCACGACGAAAGAGGATGACACCATCAGTAAACCAAGATGTAAACAAACATCTCGCGCCCATTTTTTTCTTCCTCTTTACGCACTCTGCATCCCGACACACCCACACTCAAATTCTATCAACCCTTCACTTACACACCTCCACATTTGTCACAAACACATTGAATACTTCCAATACAAAGTCTTCAACTTTTTTCATCCGCACTCGACCAATAGTCGTTGTGTTCGCTGCGATTCATCGTGCTCAGCACGGTCACGTCGGGTTCTCTCAGACGTTTTATAACACCAATTCTTCATACACAGTTCATTAGCTCTTGCTGTACGATCTCCATTGACTCCTCTGATTCTACCTTGTTCTAACTTGTTCTATCAAGCTGATAACCACCTGTTGACGCTTTATTCGTGCAAATTTGAGTCGTTGTGGACACTTGATCAAGCAAAGCTGATTACGTGCATCAATCCTCTTGTACACCCATCGACATCACTCTTCATACGCATTTCACCAACTCGTTCTATACGGTTTGCATCGACTCTTCTGATTCTCTCTTGTTCTAACAAGCTGATAACGACCTGTCGACGTCTCATCTCGTCATACGCACTCGATACATAAAGAGTTTACGTGTAACATATTCTCTCTCACATCACCACCACTCTCAACACGTATCCCGCCAGCTGCTTTGATTCGTGCTTAATATAACAAGCCGATCACTACGCATCAACATTTCTTGATTCGTGCTTAATATAACAAGCCGATCACTACGCCTCAACCTTTACGAGACGCCTACCGACATTACACCTCTCCTTATACGCAATTCATCCACTGTCTCAATACGTATTTCACCAGTTGCTTTGGTTCGTGCTCAATATAACAAGCCGATCACTACGCATCAACCTTTACCATACACCCACCGACATTACCTTATTGCCACTATCATCGACTCTTCGCATGCCCGCTTGATCAAACAAGCTAAGCACGAAAATGTCTACAGAAACACACCCCCCATCACCACCCCCGCACCCCACTGGTGTGCACCATCACTTATCCCACCGTCTCAGTTTCCGACGGCTCTCACGCAGTCGTTCTCAAGGATCTGTGACCACAGAATCTCCTCAACACCCTCACCGCCGCTCGACTTCACTGCAAGGCTTGATATCCCGTGTGATGCCGAGTCGCCGCGAGGAGAGAGGACATACCCTGCGACCCGACCTTCAAATCGAAGGCTCAAGTCACTCTGATGATCTTGGTGCTGGTTTCGTACCTGGACTCAGGCTTACACATCCTTCAGAGAAGGTCAAACATGACCATGATACTCTGGTAACGAAGGTTGGCGTATCAAGCCGGTCTTCTCGGAACAGATGGGGGCAATCTAGTGGGGGTGATAGTGCAGAGGCCACCAAAGCAAATGGACATGGACGACTGAGTAGATTCTTCGGGCCACCACTCAAGGTTGTGGAAAAGACAAAAACAAAGATGGCTCCGCGGGCTGAGCAAAGGGGCGAGAGTTCGCAGGCGTATTCTCTCCAAACCTCTTCGCAACATTCAGCACAAGCCGAGAGGCATGTCGTTATTGTTGAGCCTAACGAAGAACCGAATCCCGTAATGGAGGAGCAGGGAGCTTCCAAGACACAACAGGTGTTTGAAGATGAGAAGGAATCTTCCAAGACTCAACAGGTGTTTGGAGATGAGAAGGAATCTTCCAAGACTCAACAGGTGTCTGAAGATGAGAAGGAATCTTCCAAGACTCAACAGGTGTCTGAAGATGAGAAGGAAACTCCCAAGACACAACAGGTGTTTGTGGAAAAGAAGGAATCTTCCAAGACTCGACAGATGTTTAAGGACAAAAAGGGGTATCCCAAGACGCAACAGATGTTTGTGGAAAAGAAGGAATCTTCCAAGACTCGACAGATGTTTGAGGACAAAAAGGCTCTCAGAGAACAGAGACGAGCTCTACAAGAAAGCGGTGACTTTCTTGGAGTCCAGGGTGCCAACCCGAGAACTGGTTACTGGGATATCAGTGATGCGACTAGCAGCACTGAGTTAAGTCAAACAACTGACGATGAGAAAAACATGCTCGAAGTCCGAGCCAGACAGACTGATGATAAGAGACAATTTGCAAAATTTGAAGCCGCGGAGGCGAAGCATTATACGGGAAGGGAGAGAGTCAAGTCAGACGGGGACCTGAGAAAGAGTGAGAGAACAGAGCGGAAGGAATTGGATGCCGTTCTATATCAGAGGCGTGCACCAAGGTGGAAGGCTGCTGAGAACGAATGGACCAGCGTCACGGAAACTGCATTGAGCCCAGTAGAGCAGTCGTTGGCTGCAAGCCCAATGAGAGGTCAGTGTCTATCATTCACCCTATTTTATGTGGAACTAACACTTTGCATACAGAGACTGCATCTGAAGATCAGATTTTCCCGGAAGTAATTGCTCCACTTACAATAAAGAAACGAATGGGAACGGGAAAGGCTCTGAATGCCACCATCCTCCCAGTTTCTGGACCCACCGGAAAAAATCCAACCCATTATGTCCCCCAGACTCCTACGAAGCCGAGAGACTACTTCAGTGGCCTCCCAGCTACATTTTCCCCGTTCGTATGTGAGCGATCCAGCAGCAAGACTGTTGAACATGCCTACAAAACGTCGCCGAAAATAACAATCAGTCGAAAGCCTGTCGGTTCGGGCGATAGTCGCCAGAAAGGCAACAAGTCGGATGAGACGGTTCTGCATGATATTACGAAGCATAAGCCGGCTGAACAGACATCGATTCAAAAAGAGGACTCTTTCAAACTTCTTCATGACATCACGAAGTATCCGGCGGCTGATAATCAGCTGCATGATAACAAACATGTCGAGAAGTCACAGCCAAGTGAGACTCCTAAGCTGGTAACGGCACCAGCTGGAGCAAGTGGGTGTCTCAGTGAGCAAACATCTGGTCAAGAGCCGGACTCTTTTTTAGACCACTCACATGTCGAAAACAAAGTTACAGCGAACTCATCCCTGTCAGTATCGACGAAACAAGTCGAAGTCCGCCAGCCACTGGTCCAAAACCAGCAGTCTTCCAACCAAGGAAAGCGTATCATCCCGCTCAACCTTCCCCCAGTGTACTTCAAAGACCCTGCAGCAGCCAGAATGCCTCAGAAGTCCCAACCACTGAGCCACCCGCACCCAGGAGTATGGGCTCCCCCAACAATCATCGATACGGAGCCGGACATTTTCCTATCGTCCACCAACACCTGCACCATCACCACTACTGGAGGAATCCAGAAGTACCACATTCCATGTCAGTCGCACGGCCCAGGCGAGACCATCAACGACCCAACGAGGCATTCACCTCTCCGTCGCACACAGAGCAACATACCCCTACGTACAATGTACCACCTGGGTACAAACACACCACAGAACAACAAGCTCGGCAGCGGGTTCCCAACCACTCCAGCCGACATCGTTATATCATCGGAGCACAAATTGGATCAGACGAAGCAGAGGACTTTGAACTTGTGTCATCTGACCTCACCAGAAGGAGAAAGGGTGGAGATACAGAACATACCCACATCCATATCTACGTCCCCTCTAAGCCCCGCAAAGCAGAGGGGTGCAGCGGCGCGGAACGCTGCTCGCGAGCGGATTGCCGCTGCTCGGGCTACGCCTCTAGCGACTGCAAGAAGTGTCAGTTGGCAAAAGAAGAATGCCACAGTGGCACCGAATGCTGCTCAGGCTACGTCTCTAGCAACCCGAAGTTGTCCCTGCAAGCAGAAGCAGGACGAAGCAGTGGCGCTGAACATATCTCGAGAACTGATTGCTGCTCAGGCTTTGCCCCCGCGACGCCCCGAAGTGCCAGCCAAAAGAAGCTGAATGCGGCAGTGGCGCGAGAGGCAGCTCGAGCACGAAATGCCGCTCAGGCTTTGCCACTTCCG